>JAEAOA010002118.1:0-14902 GCA_016746295.1 Potamilus streckersoni | reverse complement strand
TTTTAAAATTGCAATATTGATTAAACGTTTATAAGCGAATTATCATAAAAAGTGGTAAATAATAACACCTTGTTATCCTTCTTTATTTCTTGATTACAATGTAGAAGCAAAGCTGACTTTTCCAGACATAACATTGTGCACTTTATAGATAAATGGCGTATCGCTGGATTTTTCTCTTCTCTCATTAATTTTGAATTAGTAATTGACATAAGCCTATAATAATACTCACTACTCACCATTCGAGTTCAACAAACCCAATTGTATATGCTTTTAGAATCACTCCTTAACTCTTAGCTCATAGCCTTTAACCATAATGTTTAAATCAACTTCCAACGTTAGAAACATTGATTAATAATTTCAATATTTCCATAAAAGTCAAATAATATACAATGTCAAATTGAAAACAATACTTTTATGTATAACGACAGCATTAGAATTCCAGTAAGGTAAGTGGTATTATACCTCATTACCAACTGTTAATGTCTCAACTGTAGATATCAAAAATATTTCATTATCATGTTAATAGAGGCTAAACTTTACTTTACCGCTCACATAACGACGGGACTCAAACAAATCTTTTATTTGTGATTTGTTAAGAGGGTATTTTTTGTCGATAAAATACACCTTTGACCGATCAAGATCAATTGTAAGTTTGGTGTATTTTTGCTGACTAATCGGACAGTGAAAGTTTTTAAATTCCGCAAGCAACTTTTGATACAATTGTTCGAGATAATTAAAATACTCGCTGTCATCAGATCTGATGAGCGAAAGTTTTAACTTGTCACGGGTACCACTAAAGCATTTGCCTGATGTTTCATTATTAATTTCAACTGTCAATGGTTTGCCGTCCATCATTAGATATTTGATTTTGCTACTGTAGCTATTTGTTACTGTCAAATTTTCAAACATTATTTTTAAAGTTTAGATAAAATTTTAGTTTGCAAAGATAATGTCAAGTATATCTCTATCATCATGACAATACCCAATTGCATGTGTATCTACCCCATTTTCGCAATAACGTTTATCATCAAAATTGCTCAAACCGCGTTTGATAAGGACATCTGTTTCGAGCTTATGATGATTTGTCCGAATTGACATAGCTCTTATAAAACTAACACCACCATCAAGCGCATACTTGTAGTCATCAAATTTTATAAACTTTTTAACAAAATCACGAGGCAGACCTTTTGCTTTTTTTGTTATTTTATTATTGTCTAACAATACGGCATACAATTTACTATGTAATCCGATAAAGTATTTGATAAATCTCGAGTTCATTTCATCTTTGAACTTACCAATAACCTTTTTATTTGTGTCGTCATGAAATTTACTGTCACGTGGGTAATCAGAAAGATCAAACAGATATCTATTATCATGCATATCCTGATAGACGTCCTCGCATTCGATTTCACATACGAGCGAATCAGTATCAGTAAATAATAATCTACTAGCCGGCCATTGATTTTTAAGAAAATTATAATGAAAATCGTACATCAGCCACTTTGATAAATCTAACACTGAAGCTCCAACGTAGATCGGCTTGTTTAGTTTTAGATTTACTTTTCTTCTTTGTATCGCAACAAGATTCTCATTAAAAATTTTCATACTCACAAAATCATCGTCTGACACAAGTTTGTTTCTGCGATTGACATCATTGACTAGTTCGATATTTACGCGTTACTAATATTCTCCATCGTCTTACCAAAAACAGAATTGATCATTAGTTTGAAAAAATTTTTCTCAAAGTCAGATTTGGCCGCAGATCTTCTTGTAGTGTTCGAGTTAATATAACCTCTCATCCACGGCGACTGATTAAATTTTAGTAGGCGACGAACTTTTCTCAACACGAGACCAGCATCGACTGCTTGTTTTAAAGCTTTGTAATACAAAACATAATTACGTTTATGAAGCAAATTTGGTACTAGTTTCTTTACCATAGAATGTTGTCTTGGTAATGCTGACGCTTGTTGTTCTTCTGATAACAAACTATATTCTATAACCATCAATCCGCGCAGAAAGGGTAATCGTTATGTAATTTGTGTAGCGAAGTTGGATAATCGAGATCAACTTCAACGAAATACGAAACATCGTCGGGTATCTTTTTTTCTGTCTCTGATAGAAATTGATCAGCCATGATCCAATGAAATCCATCAAATGGCATTGATTCTGCCATCGAATACCCGTACAAGTTATTACAAACTAAATAAACTATATACTTCGAAGGAAGGTCAGGATTATACTCTTTCAAATATTTGTTGTTTGCTTCAGCATATTTCTTCGTTATCACGCTAATACCGCCTCGGATACCTTTTTCAATAAAATTGAACATATCAACATCAGTCAGTAATTCCAACCTTACCTTACTAAACTTTAACAGAGCATCCCATGACAGTCCGGGGGCAGAATAATACCAACACGGATCTAGTCCGTAATTATTATAACTCACTTCTCGAAAACTTTCTAAAACATCTGCTAATAATAACACGTCAGTTTTTAAATACAAACCATGATAATCACCAAAAGTCTCACAATCAACCTCTTTCCAAATATATTGTGCATACTTGTACTCGTCATCAGTGATATTTTCATTTTTAAGTTGCGAGTAAAATTTGTCTTTGCCAGGTAAAGATGTTTCATCAAATTTACTCCAATCGTCGAGATATTCGTATGGAAAAACTCCTTTTTTAGCTAGTAGATTAAATTTATCTCCAAAACAGTCTCTTAGGTTATTAAATTTACTACAACCTTTTACTAGCTCATCTAACGATGCTGCCATAAACTGTAGGCTGTCAATAAAACGTAATTTACCTAGCGTAACTGACATATACTTTTCAAAATTATTTGGAATGCATTTGATTTTATTGAGTTTTAGATGAGTTTTATCTCAGGATCACCAAAAGCTTCTACGATGATGTGACTATCATATCCTCGAAAATTGTGAAGAATAACTGGAATAAAATCTGGAGCGTGAAATTTTAAATTACACTGGTCATGAGCCGCTCCACGATACTGTCCTGTCAAATGGCAATGGTCACGTACTTTTTTGTTATCGTCAAAAGCTTTTTCACAAATATAACAAATTTTCGCTTGCTCGTGATCAGATTCTTGTTGAGGTGTCAATTTTATCATTGGATTTACTCTTTTCAAACGATAAGTTATATGATCAACTTCGCTGATCAATTGCTTGAGAAGCCAGACAGCTGGATTTTTACCACGATAGAGTTGGATTGGTTTAGATAATCTCGAATCAGCGCAACAAACTACCTTGTACGCTACTCCGCACGGAACATGATTTTGAATTTTTCTTGTACTCGATTGGTTAGGATCATTTTCTACGCCAAGTACAGGTTGAAGTAAGCATTCGAAATCGACGTATATGACGAAAGGAATTTTTAGTTTGTGATTATGATGGACAAACTGTAACACGCTATCTTTTTTAGATGGCATTGTTATTCTTTGTACGTCACTACAGTACTGCAAATGCTTTTGTAATGTTTCATTGTCTCTACAACCGTGCAAGCAGCGATAACAAAAAAACTTTTTGTTGTTATTTTTATTATACTGTCTTCCAACTAGTCTGTTAAAGTTTTTGATCCAAACGTAATGATTTTTATAAAACAGTAAATTGATAGTCGATTGTGAAGCTTTTTCTGAAATATACCTCGGATAGACATTTTCTTTTTCATCTAATCCGAAAACGTTAATCGAAACATTATTTTGCTTTTCAAACTTTGGTATTTGATTTTCTGCCACTGGAAAGTCAATACCAGCACAATTTAATCTTGACACGTGACTGATATAATTCTCAACACGATCAGCATTTTTTTCTGCTGGAAATAGCGCGGAAAGAACAGCCCATTGGAAACATTTGCTATCGACGTTTTTTATGTTTATACAGCACTGTTTATTTTTGTTATTTTTGGTGGCAGGTCGATATACGAACTACCGCGTAATGCGTCATATTTCATCGTGTGAAACAAAATTTCCTTGATCATTTCAAACTTCCAACCCGAACCTAATTCGGTAAATTCTTCTATTGTTTTCCAAATTTCTTGGTGTATTTCATTAGATAGTGACAAAAGATCACTACCAAGTAAAAGACGTCTAGATTTTGCGTTGATGTAAGGGTCTGCAATTTCCTTGTTAGTAGATTCTTCCGTCACAAGTAGTTTTGAAAATACAACATGATATTGCACTAACAATCTTAGACCCTTGTGTTTTTCAAGCTCACGTTTTACAGTCGTCTGTAGCAGATGAAAGAGATTTGTTTCAGTAAAATTTACTAAAACATTTTGATTATCAAACTGGTAACTGTTGTCGAATCCTGTAAAGGCAGTCGCTATTTTTTCAGGTTCTCCAATAAGTCTCTTCTTGGCTATATCACGCAATTTCAACATCGCTATACTATAGTCTAATATCTAATTGATAATTTACCGCACACTGCGCATGCGCTAGAAAAACAATTAGAGATAAAAAATATCACCTATAATATAATGACAGTAAATCTGACAAGCGCACGTGACCAAGAGGAATATCACGTTTACCAAAAGTACAACCTGTACGCTGGAAATGTATTAGGTTCGGTTATTAACATCAAAACTGGAATATCTGTTGGTAAAGCAACGTCAGCGGGTTATACGATTAGTGTAAAGGGAGATAATACTGAAAGGATTACGATGTTTAGAAAAGATTTTATTTACACGTTATTTTGCGATGACATTCCAGAGGGGAAACGAGTATATCATTATAACGGTAAAGTCACTGATGATAATATTGAAAATTTATCCTTACAAGACGAGTTTCAGCCGCATCCGGTCTTTGATTTATACGAGGCTAACGATCGCGGTATTATTAGAAACAGAAAAACTAAAAAGGTTCTTAGTTCTATGAACAATATGGGATATCTTATAGTAACTGTTAGAGGAACATCGACAGATCAAGTTTGTTATACTGGTCATAGGTTTGTTTACGAGGTGTTCAACGGATCTATACCCAATGGTCTGGTTATTAATCATATCAATAACGTAAAAAAAGACAATCGATTGGAAAATCTGGAGCTAGTGACCCAACAGGAAAATGTGAGAAAAGGACGAGGTGGTGGTATTAATTTTAGATGCCCAATAAAACCTGTTATTTCGATAAACCTTGAAACGGATGAGGAGATCAAATTCAAATCAATTACAGCTGCGGCGAAATATTATAATATAAATCACCACTCGGCGACAATAATTTTTTTGTTGTAGCTATCATAGCTCGTTTTGTTTCTTCTGTTGGCGCAATATCTGATATTACTCGTTTTATTTCTGATGGGGAAGGTCCTTTAATCTTATCATCAATCTTTTGCCCTACTGCAGTGCCTGCTGAAGATGCCGCCCCTGTCGCGAAAGCTTTACCGGCGTCAAGTGCAATGGGCGCTACTTTACGCGCGATTCCTGGAATATTCTCTGCAATTGTTGTAAATATATTTCCAAAAAATCCACCTACGATTTTTCTTCGATAAACTTTTCTTCGTCTCATTTTATAAAATTATGTACACAAAATCACATGCCTAGGCAGTGCGTAGGTGCAAGTAATACGTGACTATCTCGTTGTTCACGTCTATTTGTCGTCCAGATTGTTCTGTGAGTTGCATTGTAAAGCTTGTAATTTGATTCTCAGGTGTTATTGGATAGTAGATAATCTGTCGCGGATTGATTTGCATGAGATAATCTGGTGGGACTTCTGGTGAGAAACTGTAGATCGTTTGCCCGCGGTTGCCTTTTGACGTATAAGATCCAGATGCGATAGAGCAATTGATGAGTATTGTATTTACTTCTGTGATATCTACTGGTAGTTCTCCATCAAATGTCAAAGATTTATCTTCACCGGTGGTATAGTATAAAACTCTAGTAAAACCTAACATCTTTCCAAAACTTCTTTCTTCAAAGAGGACTTTCATATTTCTTTTCACTGTTATCCTAGCTCGTAAGGTGTTATAATTCGCCGCTAATTCGAAATTATCAGCATTCCCACCAGCTTTTGTTAGAAGCTCTTTTATTGTTCTGTTTAGATCAGTAATGTTATAAGCTCCTTGTGGAATTTGTAGTTTGTATTGTATATCAATAAACTCTTTTTGTGATGTTGGAGATTGTTTAACATTAACGATTAAAATTTCATCATTAACCCCATTTTTAATATTCGGCATGGCGTTCCAACAAGTACAAGAAATTAATCCAATCTCATACTGTTTTGCAGGATCTAGTTCTATTGGTGGGTTGTAATTTACTGTAAAATTCGCGCTGTTTCCTGTTATTTGTGATGAATCAAGCAATAATGTTGTTTGCATTATACTAATATTTTAGATAAGATCGCGGTGTAAAATTTCGTACTCGGATGATGTTAGTAATCCACTCGATCTTAGATGATCAAGTATATCAATAATTTCGTTATCAATCTCTACACTTTCATTACAAGCTTCTTTAGAGGATATCAACAGCATTAGCCGATCGACTATGTCTGCGTTTGATGTAAATATTTTCACACCATCTCCTGTTTTTGCTTCTCTAATTTTTTTACACGAATTTTATCAAGTGTAATAAATTTTTTTTTTAAATTCCACCCCTTACCAAAACCTTTTGGTCTGCCACTTTCTGCTGTTTTTCCAAATGTTGAAGCAATAACACCGTTTCTCATTCTTTCATAAAGTGGAATCATATTATCAATCTCTATAACCGTGTTTAATTCATCTTTAGCAGCAGCTCCGTCTCTTAATATTACATCTAATCTATCGAGTAATGTTTGATATTCTACATCAGTCCACTTGCTTATATCATCAATACCCCTTATATTTTCATTCCTTAAAAAATCATCATACTCATTTTCTTTTATCTCATCATTTGCTCTTCTTATAAAAAAATTTCTTTTCTCTCCAACTTCCATAAACTTTACAGTAGCCTCACCAACTCTTTTTTGCTCCTCTTTGATATCTTTTATTTCTCCTGATAGATTTGTTATAATATTTGTTATTCCTTGCGTTGTTAACTCTGCTAATCTTCTCTCAAGTTCTAGCGGATTGTTTATCAATCGATCTGTTTCAGCCTGTCTAGCAGCAGGATCAGCTATATTTGCTGTAAGTGAGTCAGCTAGATTTCTTTTGTCTTCATCAGATCTAGTAATGATTTTTGCAGCAGCTGCTTCTTGTTATTCTTTAACAATTCCAACCAAACCTTTTTCTTTCAGTTGTTTCAGTTCTTCTTCTGATAGTGGTTTAGTTTCAGGTTGTTTACCTAATATTGCTTCAGTTATTGGTCTGAAAATCGTAGCTGTTGTTTCTGTAGCAGTCAATTGTCCACGTCGAGCTTCTTCCACCTTTTTCTTAAAAGCCGCTCGAGTTTCGAGAAACTTTTTTAGTAATTCGATTTTCTGTTGATGTTTGTCCATTAATTTTATACGCTTTACAAAATTATATCATACAAACGTCTCAAGGCAACAACGAAACATCTTGGTTGGATCACGCGCTAGCTTGTCAAATAAAAAGAAACTATATCGATCTTTAGTTGCTCGATGATATAATTCGATAAATTTATCTTTTGTAACATCACTACATTGTTCGTTTGCAATATTTCTCACATCCACATTATCTAGTCCGGGAAATAATATGAAACAACCCGTATTTCGCCTAATAAACCTATCAACATTATAAAAACCTTGGGCAAGATAAACAGAATTACATCTTTTATTACGTGATAGTGAAAATTATGATCTAATCTTGATCATCTCCTCATTGTTTAGCGGAATATCATCAAAGACGATTATCTTATGCTCTGACGAATCGAGTTCATTCACTGGAACGAGTTCTTCTGGTTGTTTTATCAAAAATATATCATCACCAATGCCAAGTTCATCACGAAATTTATCATTATACTCGTTAATAATTTGTATTTTTCTTGTTGGGGGTTGATGGTGTAAATATACACCTTATCATAGTTAAAGTTATTATTGAGTAAAACATTTAATAACAAATTTGTTTTACCAGATCCAGTTCTCCCAACAATAAGATAATGACAGTCTGGAAGTTCATTGTTATGTTTATGCTTCACCAATCGCTCGTTGTCAAAGTTTATTATCGTCGCCATCGTATAATTTTATGTTATATTAAACCAACAATTTTGTGTAGAACGGTATGTATAATGAGCTACTATACAAAATTTAGAACATTAGCAGTAGATTTATTAACAGAAGGTTACCAGGGTGACTTATCCAAGTATGCGACTCTTGATAAGCTCAAAAATGAAATCAGCAATTTGTTAAACGTTGCAAGTGTAGATCCAAATGAAGTTGTAGTTTTCCAGGACAAACAAGGACGATTAAAGACGAGTAATGTACAACTGTCAGATGTACTTGTACGAAATCCTACTGCAGTTGCTAATAATATTGTTACTTTTAACAATCAAGGTAAGATAGAAGATTCGTGTAGGTCAGTTAACGAATATGTTAGAAAAGCAGGTGATTTATTTACGGGGAACATTGTTATGAACCAGAACAAGATCACATACCTTGGAAACCCAACTGAGGATAATGACGCTGCTACTAAGAAATATGTTGATGATCAGGAATCAAAGTACGTGTCGGTGCGTGGTAGTATAATGTACGCGTTTATCAACATGAACAATAATAGCATTACTAACCTTAGAACACCAGAGTTTGATTTTGATGCTGTAACAAAGAAATATGTTGATGATATCAACAATGAAATCACCAAGTTCAAAACTGATTTTACTAATCACATTACCACCTTTTTAAATTTTCGCAGAAACATAAACAAAACCAATAACGAATTTTTTGGAAGTCCGCCGTCTGTTGATATTACATTCGATAATATTAACACAAAACTCAACGATATTATTAGTGGAATTTTTAGTATTGTTGAGAAAACAAGTATGAAAAAAATTCCTCACAAGCAGATTAAAAATATTGTTTATACTGTTGCTTCTGGAATGTCTACTTGGTCGCCGCAAAATAACACTCTCAAACATACTTCAGAGGTCACTGGTGTGTATAGATTGTCCGTGTTTAGCAGTGTAAAGTTTAATATATTTACCTTATTTCCATGGCGTCACTCGACTGATAATTTCTCTGGAACCGTGTCAATTGTGTTAAACAAAGATGTTGAAGAAACTTTTATGCTAATAGCAGATGACAAAAAAATTAACTGCTGCGTCATATTGGCATTGTCTAGAATTTGTGGCTGAAACACCTCAACTAGTTACTTAATCAAGCCTGAGATTATGTGAACAAATATTATAATGAAAAAGTATAGTTGATTTTAATCATATTTCAAAAGATATTCCAGGACAGGATGTGGACGCACTAATGCAATACTACAAATATTATCACAAAAAACTTTGGTGCGTAAAAAAGTGCTACAAATATTATAACAAAATATTTCGAGTAATATCATATCTACCCTTGTTATTGACTAGTTCTGGCATAATTTCAAGTGGTATATCATTAAACCCGTTTTTGTTAATCATATCCGTTGTTGGTGTTTCTCTTACAGCAGCTTGTAAAAAAGTTAAACCTAAAATTTTGATAAAAAAGCACGGCTGCTTAACAACAATTATAACTTACAAAAAACTACTTGATCAAATAAGATCTTACCTACGAGGAGTAAATTGTAGTATGGACGATATATTACGTGAATTTCGTATTATTGACAACATGTTAACAGATATTATACCCATCAGGATCAGCAAATATGAGAAAAATTATCAAAAGAAGTATGATATAACATAAAATTTTATATAATACCACTTACCTTACTGGAATTCTAATGCGTAATTTAGTCCACAATCGCCACGCTCTGCTAAATCGTAATGATTTGGAAAATTGAGTCTGACATATCATTTTGCTTATTCTGGAAGATCACGTAATTAAATTTTACCTGTTACCTAGGTATTTTGCAACAAGTGTTCTATTGTATTTGTTTGGAGGTCAAAAGGGGTGGGGAGAGGGGTTGTTAAGCTCGGAATCTTAGCGCAATTATTGATTGCAACAGGTGTTCTATTACGTTACCTAGGTATTTTGTATTTGTTTGGAGGTCTGGAGGGGTGGGGAGAGGGGTTGTTGAACTCAAATTCTTACTTTCTTCTACTACTAATAAAACCTTGTTATCCTTCTTTATTTCTTGATTACAATGTAGAAGCAAAGCTGACTTTTCCAGACATAACATTGTGCACTTTATAGATAAATGGCGTTTCGATGGATTTTTCTGTTCTCTCATTAATTTTGAATTAGTAATTGACATAAGCCGATAATAATACTCACTACTCACCATTCGAGTTCAACAAACCCAATTGTATATGTAAGGGAGAGCCATAATGTTTTGTGCGAATGCAAATTGTAATAGTATCAATTGTATAATTTAGCAGGTAATTATGGTTAGCACCTTCCGGTGGTTATTTCTCACACTACTCAAGAACAACACAAGCCGGAAATGCCGAATTCAGAAATTTATACCTATCGTTAATTATGAAACAATAATAGCTGAAAAGGTCACACCGTAGCCTCTAATTAAGAAATTGCCCGGAAACTATGGCGTGCCGCGCGAGTAAACATATATATATATATATATATATATATATATATATATATATATATATATATATATATATATATATATATATAGCAGACATCCATCGTAAAAGATACCGAAATTGCTAATAAGCGGCTATTTGAAGATATTTCGCTTACAGTGGTAATGTTGAAACCTAGGCTATAAAGTTGTTCGCAATACTAAGCCATCTGCACTACTATGATCCTGAATCCTTTTAATTTATTTCTTATATTTAGAGGCACACTTCCTACTCCAGCCACAAATGTCAGTTGATAAAGGTCGGGAAACGTCAAGAAATCATACTTACCTGGATCAGGGAGTACCGTGATCAGCTATGCGGTGTCCCCAGGATGAGGCCTTTCCATTGCACTTCGGATGGGATGACACCAGCGATCACCCCAAATGTGGGTATAAGGTATAGTATGCTTAAAGTCATGTATACACGTTCGTGTTTTATGACTTTAGCCCTGAAAAGGGCTAGTGGCTCTCCCCCCCATTCCGGGGCCGGCTCACCAGTGTCCAATGCTGACACTTTTGTCTAAACCCCGGGCTGGGCTGTGTTTCTTCCGGAGAGTGGTGCTTGTAGTCCCGGTCTGGATTACTTTCCCCTCGGAAGGACGTGGGCCTCCGTGCTTGGCCCCTACTTGACCCTCAAGAAAGACCTACTATTTCCTAATCGACCAGTCGCTCCCAAAACGGCAGACACGCAAACTACTCTCCAGCCCACCCCACACCAATACTCCCCCACACAGCAAACACCCAAGAAGTTTACCCTCCTAACTTTATTTCACTTAGGGGGTTTATGGTCAAATCAAACCAGTTTTAAAAACGGGTGTCCTTATATCAATAATGTCTAAGCCACCTGTTCAATTGTCTGCTCCGCTCCTGAGAGGTTTAGGAATATCAGGTGGGGCTTCCTGATTTTGTCCATTTTTATAGGTCTTGACCTATATGTCCATAACATGGTGGGAAATCGTTGCCTATACAGTGCTTATAGGTTTCAGGATCCACCCAAGCGTGTGCTAGTATCAGTCCTAGCGCCTGTTTTATCTTATGGACCAGGTATGGTGTTTGCGATTATGTTGATGTTTGTATGCGGGCATGGTTTATTAGGGTTTCATTACCAACTTTTAGATTCCCTTTATTTGATGTTATTAAAGATTTTCAGTAGGTGTGATTCACCTATCTTACTGTTTATTTTTATACGGCAGCATTGAAACTACTGATCATATATTTATCGAATGCAAATTAATACTACCTCTACTGTGTACTTTTTGCGGCAGCATTGAAACTACTGATCATATATTTATCGAATGCAAATTAATACTACCTCTACAGCAGCTCATTAACAAATGGTTGAAAAAACTTTCAACAAACTCTTTCAATACATTTTAAACTTTCCTTAAATTCGGCCTTATTCCGAATGGAGTCTCGTTCCCGAAACCCGAATTCAAGGACATATGCTTTTTACTATGTGCTGAATATAAATATGAAATATTGATTAAACGTTTACAAGCGAATTATCATAAAAAGTGGTAAATAATAACACCTTGTTATCCTTCTTTATTTCTTGATTACAATGTAGAAGCAAAGCTGACTTTTCCAGACATAACATTGTGCACTTTATAGATAAATGGCGTTTCGATGGATTTTTCTGTTCTCTCATTAATTTTGAATTAGTAATTGACATAAGCCTATAATAATACTCACTACTCACCATTCGAGTTCAACAAACCCAATTGTATATGCTTTTAGAATCACTCCTTAACTCTTAGCTCATAGCCTTTAACCATAATGTTTTAATCAACCTACAACGTTAGAAACATTGATTAATAATTTCAGTATTTCCATAAAAGTCAAATAATATACAATGTCAAATTGAAAACAATACTTTTATGTATAACGACATCATCTAGGCTTAATCAGCAAAAACACCATGTACAGTTTTATATGTTTGTTTTTTTTTTCAAATGTATATATGAAAAGAGACTGAGAGGGTGTAAGGACGAGTATATAAATATATATGTATGTATGTGTGTGTAAATGTATATGCATGTATATGTACGTACGTGTGTGGAATGTATATATATATATATATATATATATATATATATATATATATATATATATATATATATATATATATATATATATATGTTTGTGTATTTAAATATATGTGAGATTATGGATGTAAGGGAGAGCCATAATGTTTTGTGCGAATGCAAATTGTAATAGTATCAATTGTATAATTTAGCAGGTAATTATTGTTTAGCACCTTCCGGTGGTTATTTCTCACACTACTCAAGAACAACACAAGCCGGAAATGCCGAATTCAGAAATTTATACCTATCGTTAATTATGAAACAATAATAGCTGAAAAGGTCACACCGTAGCCTCAAATTAAGAAATTGCCCGGAAACTATGGCGTGCCGCGCGAGTAAACATATATATAGCAGACATCCATCGTAAAAGATACCGAAATTGCTAATAAGCGGCTATTTGAAGATATTTCGCTTACAGTGGTAATGTTGAAACCTAGGCTATAAAGTTGTTCGCAATACTAAGCCATCTGCACTACTATGATCCTGAATCCTTTTAATTTATTTCTTATATTTAGAGGCACACTTCCTACTCCAGCCACAAATGTCAGCTGATAAAGGTCGGGAAACGTCAAGAAATCATACTTACCTGGATCAGGGAGTACCGTGATCAGCTATGCGGTGTCCCCAGGATGAGGCCTTTCCATTGCACTTCGGATGGGATGACACCAGCGATCACCCCAAATGTGGGTATAAGGTATAGTATGCTTAAAGTCATGTATACACGTTCGTGTTTTATGACTTTAGCCCTGAAAAGGGCTAGTGGCTCTCCCCCCCATTCCGGGGCCGGCTCACCAGTGTCCAATGCTGACACTTTTGTCTAAACCCCGGGCTGGGCTGTGTTTCTTCCGGAGAGTGGTGCTTGTAGTCCCGGTCTGGATTACTTTCCCCTCGGAAGGACGTGGGCCTCCGTGCTTGGCCCCTACTTGACCCTCAAGAAAGACCTACTATTTCCTAATCGACCAGTCGCTCCCAAAACGGCAGACACGCAAACTACTCTCCAGCCCACCCCACACCAATACTCCCCCACACAGCAAACACCCAAGAAGTTTACCCTCCTAACTTTATTTCACTTAGGGGGTTTATGGTCAAATCAAACCAGTTTTAAAAACGGGTGTCCTTATATCAATAATGTCTAAGCCACCTGTTCAATTGTCTGCTCCGCTCCTGAGAGGTTTAGGAATATCAGGTGGGGCTTCCTGATTTTGTCCATTTTTATAGGTCTTGACCTATATGTCCATAACATGGTGGGAAATCTTAGCCTATACAGTGCTTATAGCTTTCAGGATCCACCCAGGCGTGTGCTAGTATGAGTCCTAGCGCCTTTTTTTTATCTTATGGACCAGGTATGGTGTTTGCGATTATGTTGATGTTTGTATGCGGGCATGGTTTATTAGGGTTTCATTACCAACTTTTAGATTCCCTTTATTTGATGTTATTAAAGATTTTCAGTAGGTGTGATTCACCTATCTTACTGTTTATTTTTATACGGCAGCATTGAAACTACTGATCATATATTTATCGAATGCAAATTAATACTACCTCTACAGCAGCTCATTAACAAATGGTTGAAAAAACTTTCAACAAACTCTTTCAATACATTTTAAACTTTCCTTAAATTCGGCCTTATTCCGAATGGAGTCTCGTTCCCGAAACCCGAATTCAAGGACATATGCTTTTTACTATGTGCTGAATATAAATATGAAATATTGATTAAACGTTTACAAGCGAATTATCATAAAAAGTGGTAAATAATAACACCTTGTTATCCTTCTTTATTTCTTGATTACAATGTAGAAGCAAAGCTGACTTTTCCAGACATAACATTGTGCACTTTATAGATAAATGGCGTTTCGATGGATTTTTCTGTTCTCTCATTAATTTTGAATTAGTAATTGACATAAGCCTATAATAATACTCACTACTCACCATTCGAGTTCAACAAACCCAATTGTATATAGCAGCAGGGAGGGTTAACCCTACAAATTTTAGCGACTAAATCGATTAAAGCCTCAGAATGCCCAATAGAGCCTTCCTACGAAATCTCATATTTTAACCAGAAAAAAAATAAAGACCCCATTCAACAAATGGAGACTTAGCGATTTTGTCGTAAATATTTTGTCATAACCACCCTCAAATTGCTGCCAATAATTGCTATCATTGTCATAACCCTCTCCCCGCTGCTAAAAGGATCTCAGGGTTAATACAA
>JAEAOA010000212.1:0-301591 GCA_016746295.1 Potamilus streckersoni | reverse complement strand
CCTTTCGCAGGGCACTTGTCCTGGCTTGAATGTGTTTTGTATCCGCAGTGTCCTCAGGTCGCGTTCACGCTTCGTCTGGAAGACGTGGTCCATTTCTTCTTCGGCTGTAGTTCTTTTGTCTTGGCCTGTCTTTGAATTGTCGCATGTACTTCTGGTCTGGCTGATGCAGACATGGTCTGTAACTGCTCCTGGACATAGTCATGGCTTTGACCAATGTTAATAGCCCTTTCCAAGGTCAACTTTTCACCTTTGTTGATCAGTTTTTCTCGTATCTTTAATGACGATACCCCGAAAACGATTCTATCACGAATCATGTCGTCTTCATCTTTGAAGAGACAGTCCTTGGCTAAGAGTTTCAATGAAGTCACATACTGGTCTATTGTCCTGGAGCCTTGAATTTCATTGTTAAATTTAAATCTTGCAAAGACCGGATATAATTTTGGTTGCACGTGATGTTTGAATTTTGTAAATAGCGTTGATGGGTCCTTTTTTTTCTTCCTCCGTCAGAGTCCATGTGTTAAAAATATCTCTACCTTTGTCGCTTTGAGCGCATCACTTCTTCTACTCATCGGTCCGTTAAATATTATTTCACAGTGTTGTTGGAATTTAGCCCATGATGTGGTAAGGTTAGAATTGTCCCAGTCCATGGTAGGGGTTGGCACGCCGGAAAGATCCATTTCGGTGGTATTAAATTCGTATGCAGAATTTTCAACGTTTTTATGGTTTTAAATTCGTGCAAAATCTTCCGTGGATTGTAAAGTTATTGTTTTAAGATATCCATTTACGATCCATGTGCTATTCCAACCATGATATGCTATTCCAACCATGATATCCTATTCCAACCATGATATCTCACTTATGACATCATGTTGTGTTATTGTGTTAAAACATAATATGAGACGCCGTGTTCTAACTATCAATAACACAACATATATACAAGTGACTACTGTGAAGTCTTAACACCGAGAGCTATCAGAGAGGCAGTGCCTGTAGATAGTACCAGTGGAACTATGACTCATACACAGAGTGCTGATTGGTCAGTCACACATGTATAATGTTACATCCTCCATTTCTCATATGTGTCCTGTTGTTTTTTTCAGAGGTGACATCCACACCAAATTCATTTTGATCTCCAACTGCTGATTCCACTTCAAAGTTGCATCCAGCATCAGTTTCTATTTCCAATGAAGTCCCTTTGTCTTGGACCAGGTCCCGCTCGACAGTCATTTGACTCCTCCCCTGAGCTTTTTGATTTCTCTTTGTACCCAAGAGAGATACCACAGCTCAAATTAAGGTGCATTATGCACAGACCTACTTGTTTGGAGTTCAGCAAGATATCTCCAATGGAACTTCCTCCTGAGGAACTTCTCTTGGACCTAGGTTTGAATCTCAGAATCTGTCTCTCAAAATGGCAGATCCCACCGTTGTACCACCAGCTAGGTCCTGAGAATACTACACTGGAGTACGGCACTAAGGATGAGTATGCTTATAAACAGTTGACTAAGGAATACTACACTGGAGTACGGCACCAAGGATGAGTATGCTTATAAACAGTTGACTAAGGAATACTACACTGGAGTACGGCACCAAGGATGAGTATGCTTATAAACAGTTGACTAAGGAATACTACACTGGAGTACGGCACCAAGGATGAGTATGCTTATAAACAGTTGACTAAGGAATACTACACTGGAGTACGGCACCAAGGATGAGTATGCTTATAAACAGTTGACTAAGGAATACTACACTGGAGTACGGCACTAAGGATGAGTATGCTTATAAACAGTTGACTAAGGAATACTACACTGGAGTACGGCACTAAGGATGAGTATGCTTATAAACAGTTGACTAAGGAATACTACACTGGAGTACGGCACTAAGGATGAGTATGCTTATAAACAGTTGACTAAGGAATACTACACTGGAGTACGGCACTAAGGATGAGTATGCTTATAAACAGTTGACTAAGGAATACTACACTGGAGTACGGCACTAAGGATGAGTATGCTTATAAACAGTTGACTAAGGAATACTACACTGGAGTACGGCACTAAGGATGAGTATGCTTATAAACAGTTGACTAAGGAATACTACACTGGAGTACGGCACTAAGGATGAGTATGCTTATAAACAGTTGACTAAGGAATACTACACTGGAGTACGGCACTAAGGATGAGTATGCTTATAAACAGTTGACTAAGGAATACTACACTGGAGTACGGCACTAAGGATGAGTATGCTTATAAACAGTTGACTAAGGAATACTACACTGGAGTACGGCACTAAGGATGAGTATGCTTATAAACAGTTGACTAAGGAATACTACACTGGAGTACGGCACTAAGGATGAGTATGCTTATAAACAGTTGACTAAGGAATACTACACTGAAGTACGGCACTAAGGATGAGTATGCTTATAAACAGTTGACTAAGGAATACTACACTGGAGTACGGCACTAAGGATGAGTATGCTTATAAACAGTTGACTAAGGAGGGGAGAATGGAATGAACTCTTTTCAACCATAACATAATGTGATTATCCATTTATTACGAAATATTGATTATAGTCAGTTCATAACCATGACAGTCTTATTGTTTTATGTACTAAGCCACAATGATATCATTGTCTTGAGGTACAGTATATGATAATTTTACAGGTTACAAATTAGCACTTTATTATTAGTTCATTATTTAAAACTTCTTTTGATGAATGAAAATTATATAAGAGTTGCCTTATTTGGATTTAATTGCAATGAAGTTTACTACAGAAGAGACAACATGACTTGACTGTAATTTATGAAATGCAAAATCTGCAAGGAAATCACTTGCTTGACTTCACACTTCAAACACAGCATATTACTTATTTGAGGTGAATTAATACAGATGAAAGTAAATTGGATGTCAAGTCGGTGAGGAAAACACTCGCAATGACTTAGACAACTAGTAAATTATAAAATATAAATTAAAATAATTTTTTTCATCAATTACTATATTAATCAGGTATTGTTGAATTGATTTTAGACTGTCAAGTCGGTAAGGAAAACACTCACAATGAATTAGATATTTTATTCCATAAGAACATTGTTGCACCTTTAATTTAAGAAAAGAAATTGTATATTTGTACAGAAACTTCTGTCTATAGCTTCATTAAACTAATCAAATAAATAAAAAATAATTATATAGATAAAAGCATTGGTCTGTGAGGACAATTCTAACTTGACCATATAACTGATGATCAATTAACAACATCTAGTTTGCTTATAAAAATAAATTATAAATGACTGGAATGCATATCATTTGGAAGAATTAAAGGAATTAAAACTAAAAGGAAATAAACTCCTTAAATAAATATTGCTTTGTGCTTAAAAAAACATTTACAAAAATTACTGTCCAAACTATTGCCTAAAGTTACATAACCATAAAAAATAAAAAATAAAAAAGAATAAAACTCACATTAACTGTGATGTACCTAGTTTGATTGCTGCTAGCGGACCGAAACCCACAAGCAGCCCACAAAGCCTTATATACTCCTGACAAAACCCACAGTGCCCACATAACCCACAACGCCCACAAAACCCAAATCGCCCACAAAACCCACAGTTCTAAAACCCATAACGCCCACAAAACCCAGTTCTAAAACCCACAACGCCCACAAAACCCAAAGTTCTAAAACCCACAAACAGGCATGAACTAGTATTAAATGTGTACATTTAGTCAATCTTCACAATGATCATTCAAAGAAATTACCAATTTGATATTTTACACATTATTACATTGCGATTGTATTACCCCAAGAAAAGAATAAAATAAAATATACCAATTTTCTAATTCGCGACACATACCGTGTAAAGCTGTTGCCGATAGCAATAGTTCGGAAACTGTTATGCACTGCTACAAAATTACCGAGGTAGACCGCATGACAGTTGTTGTTGTTATGGAGCTTAACGCAATTTTTCAGCACATTATAGGCTATATATGATGGCCAGTATTAATGGTGGAGGAAGAAACCTTGAAAATCCGCGGAAAGAACCACCGACCCACGAGAAGCTAATGGCAAGCTTTCTCACATATCCACATTCGATGAATCTTATACTCGAACCCACGCAGACAGAGGTGAGATGGCAGTGATCCGTAATGGAGAGAGCTTCAGACCACTCGACCACTAAGGTTTCCCACCCACCCTTCATGACAGGGCAGTCAACATGTGTATGCACCAAAGAAATAAGGAAGAGAAAAGAAAAACCAAGCTTAAATGCGATAATGAACACAAATGAAATATCAACAGCTGTAATCACATTGAGTATGTATTGTACATTCTTAAATGGTTATCTAAAATTGGTCATTAATCAAATTATCAAGGATTCCAGCAATCGACAGTGATACTTCCTATTTTCGCCGCTAATTTAAAACATATAGACTAGACCAGCTAATCGTTAAGTGACGAAGTAGACAAAGCAGATGATCCTAGAAAATATTAGTGTCGACTCATTTGATAACAAAATCGAGATTGAATTGGTGGCTTGTAGTGTATATATATATATATATATATATATATATATATATATATATATATATATATATATATATATATATATATATATATATATATATATATATATATATATTGTTAGGACTATTACGACTCCTCTGTGTTTACGATTCTGTGAAGAGTTCTTTCAGCCATAACATTTTCTGGGTTCGCCTGATACTGGCTTGAGGTGAAATGAATGTAGATGTTTACTTGTGGTGTTGGTATTGAATATTTCTGGATAATAAAAGACTTGACTGACAGAGAAGAATAAGAAAAGAATGAAGAAATGAGTTATATATATATATATATATATATATATATATATATATATATATATATATATATATATATATATATATATATATATATATATATATATATATATATATATATATATATATGTGAGGTGAATAAATACAGAATAAATTATGTTTTACTTTTTATTTTGTTCTCTTATTTTCTTTTCTAATAATCATATATTAGAATTATATTGACATACAGAAAAACAATTTCACTTCATGTCAATACATCTACTATACAACATAAGGAAATAAGATTGTTTGCTAATTACACAATTGTTCATGTATAATTCAGGAAACAATTTTATCATAAATGTATTATACAGTGATTTTAATAAAAATTTAGATTATTGTTTATTTATTTATATTGACAGCAAAAATATAATCTTAGTGGTAGAGTCTTGTTATAATCTATCTATAATAACTCCCTATACAATAAAACTTTCAAATATAAATCTGGGCAAATCCGAATTTCGGATAATTCTGAAATTCGGATAACTCAAAATCTGGAGCAGTCCGAAATTTGTATAATTCAAAATCTGGGCAAATCCGAATTTTGGATAATTTAATAACATAATAACTTTTTAGAGATAACCTTTACCTAAATTTTGGATATTTTAATCACATAACTTTTCAGAGATAACTTTTACCTGAATTAGATTCGCCATGACAGCATGTTTTTTTTTTTTGTTTTTTTTTTTATAATGGTCAGACAGGAGACAGGCGATTCAGACTTCAATGTTGCCTGTCTGTCGTCTGCAAAGACGGGGCAGTATTTATACTCTCCGAACCCTTGGAGAACCTCGGATGTTTACATCAACATCATCAGCCGGGACATTCGAAGTTCCCCGATTCGGGTTAGAAACAGGAGCGCTACCACCTCGCGCTAAACAACATAGAATGCAGGGAACAATGGCGCCATTACAAAACTATCGGAGCCCGTTCCGTAAGGCAATATTTAATTAAAATACACAGTAAACAAGTAAGGCAACATAAAAAATCGTCATCTAGTAATACTAAAGTATCTAACAGTTACTCGAAACATAGTGACGAGTTGAAATAATCATCACAATGGATGAAATGAATGTCGGTCGGTCTCATTCAAAGCCCCCCCCCCTGTGCTTTCAACGAGGGACCATCTCAAAGCAACGTAATCAATGGAAAAAAGGTACATGTACACAACATTTTAAATAATTGTATTAAACATACAGATAAAATAAAATTATGAGACTGACAGAGCAATATACATATATGTATGTGTGTATATATATATATATATATATATATATATATATATCCCTCTTCCTTTCTCCCTCCGTTTTCTTCTCCATCTATCCCTCTCCCTCTCTCTCTCTCTCTCTCTCTCTCTCTCTCTCTCTCTCTCTCTCTCTCTCTCTCTCTCTAACCATGGGCAAAGACATTTTTTAAGTGATGAAGAAACACCATAACATTTTTCATAATATACATAATATATTATATACATAAGAAATTAACAAATAACTACAGATGAAGATGTGCAAGTCCCTAAGTATACTGGGTACTGATAAGACGTTCAGTAATGTAAATATATCATTATCACGGTGAGACATTTGTACACAGACGATGTTGCTTACATCGTCTGTGCTTTGGAAGAATTCGGTTTTTCCTTTCGAAAGTACTTTGCACGTGCGGAATATTATGAACCGAACTCATTTTTTCCAAATATTGTACAATATCCATAAATCTCCTTATGGGTATCATACACAAAAAAAAGGAAACCCGAGTAATTATATCATTCCATGACATATATCAGATGCAAATATTAATAGATATTGTCTTTGTTTGTCGCATACACCTATACATAGAACCTAGAGTTTTAACCTTGTTGATTTTGAAATACTGATTTCTGCTCATTCACTGCAACCTGCCAGCAGTTGTTGGATTCTCTGGCAATGGATTTGACCACGTTCGTTGTAATTATAATGTTAGTTTTCTCTATATCTCCACAATGCATACAAGCCTTCTCAGGAAGATGTTCAGGTAAGTAAACAATCGTTAACTATAGAGCCATTGAACTCTGTGGGATTGTTAAATGGGACACAGTAGTCAGTGGTGGTTTTGGCAACGTTGGTTTGATGGATTGTACTGGTCGACTCAGTGTGACGTGCCATTGGTCTGGACATAAAGGTTCTATGGGAATAGACTGGTTTATGAGGGATTCTTTAGTCGAATTTGTAAGAGTGGGCTACTGCATGAACTCGTTTCTTAACCATTCATCGTGAATCGTAAATATGTTTGGTTCTTCTCGGAATGATAAAATAAATAACATTATATGAATATAATGCCAGTCGTGAATTGATGTAATTCCTGAAGTAAATAATATTGATAATTCAGGGGACTGAAATAAAATCGTATTTTCACAGTGTCAATAGACACTGCTAACATTATGATCAAGAAATGTGAAGTGAAACGCTGGCGTAGTCGAAAGGAAAATATTCTTTCTCTTGAAGAGGAACATAGTTAAAATACAATAAGGCTTTTTGCTTAATACGATGTTTTACTTTCCATTTGGAAAGATAATTATGTTCATATATATAGTTTGTGTTGAAATATATGTCTTCGTTTGGTACAAAATTGTATTATATACTTTAAGTGATCAAGTAAAGGTATTGATGATACGCAATTTATGTGAGCAACCTTTGCCATTGCATTTATAAAAAAATAATAACTCATTGGGCTCAGACTCTTTCCTTAAAACCTGGCAAGCTTTTGAAAACATTGAACAGTGTGCTATGTCTTGGCTGGCGTCTGAAAGTAGCGTGATTTATCTGTTGGTAAGCGTTTGTAAGCAGTGTGTTTATATGTTGGCAAGAGTCTGGAAAAAGTGTGCTTTATCTGTTGGCCAGCGTTGGAAAACTAGAACATTATTATTCATATATTGGTAAGGTTTCTAGGAAAGAAAATATATTCAACAATACTATAAATACCAATGCGAACAGAATTAAATATCATAAAACTGTAGATAACGTAACCCCTATTTTATATGACTTAAACATAAATCAGCTTGGTCTAAGGTCGGGTTAAAATAATATTAACGGAGTGGACTTTGTGGTCCGCTAATATTATATAATTACTGAAATGATTATGATTATTTAAATTGAATGGCATGTTTAAATCCTCATATATATATATATATATATATATATATATATATATATATATATATATATATATATATATATAAAGAATACTAATCATATGGCGAATAACAACCCTCTCAAGCGTACTGGATCCACCAAGGGATCACGTTTGTCAGGGATTAATTAAAATAGATGCAATAAACTGACGACGAACAGTACGAAACTAGTAACTAACTAGCCTAAGCGCTTTCGACTCTTAATGAGTCTTTTTCAAAGGCAAATACAAAACATAGTTACGACAAACAAATAAACACAAAAACGTTGCGTTTGTAAACCTCTACATTTCTATCTTCACATGTGCTAAAACTATAAATACAACCAGCTTGTATAGACTAGTTGCGGAAACTGAAAACGTTGTATAATTCCCTAAAAGTCTACAAGCCTAAGCGACATCTATTTTTACTTTGTGTACATATGTAACGCAGATTATATCCCGGATATTTGGTTCTATACCGGTTATTCTTATAGTAAAAATTGAAGGATAAGAAGATTTAGAAAATTGTTAAATTCTACTAGTGCATAGTTTTCATTTTCTAGTCTTCTTGGTTTAGACCGCTTGGTTTCAATGTTCTAAGGCGGCGTATCCAGTATGATTCCTTTTCCTTCCTGGTTTCGGAACTCCAGCTGTGGTTGTTGGCAATAGCGATAAGTATTATATCACTGAAAGTGTGGCCAGGGGAGGAGAAGTGTTCTGCGACCGGGCTTCTGTACAGCTTTTTTGTCATCCAATCAGATCTATGAAGGTTTATCCTTATGTGTAGCTTTTCAGTTTCTCCCACGTACTGAAGGCCACAGATCTTACATGTGATGAGATAAATCACATTCTCTGTTTTGCACGTTTTGTTTGGACCATGTATGTTTAGTTTTTCTTTAGTCACTGTGCTAGTGAATGTCTTGGTCTCTATCATATGTTGACAGGTTTTGCATCTTTTATCGCCACAGGGTCCAGATTGACTAGGTTGGTTTTGACTAGCGATTGTTGTTAGCTTGGCCCTGACTAGGATGTCCTTTAGGTTTTTTGGTCTCCGGTAAGCTACTACAGGTTTGTTCGGAAGTATTAGGTTTAGTATGTCTGACGATTGCACGGTTGGCCAGTGGTTTGCGATGATTTTACCTACTTTGGGATTGTCTGGGTGATAGGTCAGAATAAATGGTATCCTATCAACCTTTTCTTTCTGTCCATATCTGAGTAGGTCATCACGGTTTGTTTGTTTGGCCCTTTGGATTGCCTCCGCAATCAGGTCTTTGTCGTAGCCTCGGTAAATTAAATGTTTAGCCAGCTCTTCAGACCTTTCTAGGAATCTTTCATCGTCGGAGCAAATTCTGCGTATCCTCAGTGCCTGGCTATATGGAATGTTCTTAATGCAGTGTTTTGGATGACAGCTGGTTGGGAGAAGATACTGGTGTTTGTCGGTTGGTTTCGAGTAGATGTCTGTGTGTAATTTGGTTTCCACCAGTCTGGTTGTTGTGTCCAGGAAAACATGGTTTGAGTTGGAAATTTCTGCCGTGAATTTTATTGAAGGATGGAAGTTGTTTGCCTTTGAAATGAAGTCATCCAGACTTTCTCTTCCATACTGCCATTTCATTTCTATATCATCGATAAAGCATACCCGCTGGTATGGTGTACGCTCAACCGATGCTAAGAGCTTTCCCTCAAGTTTTCCCATGAAAATGTTAGCATACGAAGGGGCCATTTTAGTACCCATTGCAGTTCCATTGATTTGTAGATAGTTTTCTTCATTAAATTCAAAGTTGTTGAGTTTTAGGACAAGCTCCAGGAGTTGGATTAAGAAGTGTGTGGGTGGATTGTTTACAGTTCTTGTTTCCCATGCTTCGCTGCATGCCTGTAACCCTTCGTTGTGCGGTATGTTGGTGTACAAAGATGTGACGTCTAAGGAAGCAAGTAATGTATCTGGCAGTAATGGTTCACTAGCTTTGCTTTTTATGAGATAATCTGTCGTGTCTTGAAGATATGATGGTAATTTGTGGACATGTGGTCTCATAAAATGATCTAAATATTCTGATATCCTTTCTGTGGGGTGCCCGTTACCTGAGATTATAGGTCTGCCAGGGTTTCCTTGTTTGTGGATTTTGGGTAGAAGATAAAATCTACCTGCTCTTGGGTTTTCTGGGCTTAAGTAGTTTTTGGTTTGCTGGTCTATGTGTCCGCTTTGGTACGCCTCGTCAATAACATTAGTGATGATTTTTGCATATTCCAGCGTTGGATCATGGTCCAGTTTTTGGTAGAACCTAGCGTCACTTAGTTGTCTACTTGCTTCACTAATGTAGTCTTCCCTATTCATAACGACAACAGCGGAACCCTTATCTGCAGGCTTAATTATTATGTCTGTTCTGCTTTTCAGTGAGTGCAGGGCATCTGTTTCTTCTTTTGTCAAATTAGAATATTTGTTAGTATGGTTGATATGTCTGGAAATATCGTTTTCAACCGAGTTGATAAAGGCTTCCAGATTCGGAATTGAACTTTTTGGTGGGGTCCAGTTACTTTTCTTTCTAAATGTGGGTTGGTCTAAACCTAATACTTCCGAACAAACCTGTAGTAGCTTACCGGAGACCAAAAAACCTAAAGGACATCCTAGTCAGGGCCAAGCTAACAACAATCGCTAGTCAAAACCAACCTAGTCAATCTGGACCCTGTGGCGATAAAAGATGCAAAACCTGTCAACATATGATAGAGACCAAGACATTCACTAGCACAGTGACTAAAGAAAAACTAAACATACATGGTCCAAACAAAACGTGCAAAACAGAGAATGTGATTTATCTCATCACATGTAAGATCTGTGGCCTTCAGTACGTGGGAGAAACTGAAAAGCTACACATAAGGATAAACCTTCATAGATCTGATTGGATGACAAAAAAGCTGTACAGAAGCCCGGTCGCAGAACACTTCTCCTCCCCTGGCCACACTTTCAGTGATATAATACTTATCGCTATTGCCAACAACCACAGCTGGAGTTCCGAAACCAGGAAGGAAAAGGAATCATACTGGATACGCCGCCTTAGAACATTGAAACCAAGCGGTCTAAACCAAGAAGACTAGAAAATGAAAACTATGCACTAGTAGAATTTAACATTTTCTAAATCTTCTTATCCTTCAATTTTTACTATAAGAATAACCGGTATAGAACCAAATATCCGGGATATAATCTGCGTTACATATGTACACAAAGTAAAAATAGATGTCGCTTAGGCTTGTAGACTTTTAGGGAATTATACAACGTTTTCAGTTTCCGCAACTAGTCTATACAAGCTGGTTGTATTTATAGTTTTAGCACATGTGAAGATAGAAATGTAGAGGTTTACAAACGCAACGTTTTTGTGTTTATTTGTTTGTCGTAACTATGTTTTGTATTTGCCTTTGAAAAAGACTCATTAAGAGTCGAAAGCGCTTAGGCTAGTTAGTTACTAGTTTCGTACTGTTCGTCGTCAGTTTATTGCATCTATATATATATATATATATATATATATATATATATATATATATATATATATATATATATATATATATATATTTATGTATGTATGTATGTTTTTATATATATATATATATATATATATATATATATATATATATATATATATATATATATATATATATATATATATATCATATGGTGAATAACAGTCTTTTCAAGTGCACTGAATCATAGGTGTGAGTTTGTGTGTGATTGGATGGTTAATTTGTGGGCAAGGGGACTACCTGACACTGTAAGTGTAAGTCTAGGAGTACAAAAAAGAAATATGTGAAGTAACAAATTAGCGAAACAAACTGCACAAATCAAAAAAAATTTTGCTTATATTCTGCGACTGCCTTTTTAACAAGTTTCTTTTCAATGGGTCAACCTTTTATCTTACATGAACATTAAAGCACGCATCTTTACTGCTTTAACATGCATACAAGATTAACCACATCTCTTTACTGTATTGTGGTGTATGCAAGTTAAAGTACACATATTTTAATGCGTTAATATGCATACACATTAAAGACCACATTTAGCCCTATATTGCTTTAAAATGCATACAAAATGAATGGGTTTTTTTCAGTCTGCAACTATTATCACTTCCTTGTTTATTTGCTTTCATGTCTGTCTCGGGCCTACCTACCATCAGCAATGTACAGATTAAAGGAAAGCATAAGTGTCATTATATCTAACCATTATGCCATTATATCTAACCATTACATAATGAATTTAGATGCGGAGAAAAGAGCGGTCATTATATGGTGATTCACTTAACTACAGCAAGGCTATTGTTGCACAATATTTCCAGCACGGCCAGTGCCAATGTGCTTGAGACAAATCAATCCTACCTTGTGCAAATACGTTTTGTTTGAGACAAGTCAATCCTACCCTATGCAAATACATTTTGTTTGAGACAAGTCAATCCTACCTTGTGCAAATACGTTTTGTTTGAGACAAGTCAATCTTGCCCTGTGCAAATACATTTTGTTTGAGACAAATCAATCCTACCCTGTGCAAATACGTTTTGATTGAGACAAGTCAATCCTACCCTGTGGAAATACGTTTTGTTTAAGACAAGTCAATCCTACCTTGTGCAAATACATTTTGTTTGAGACAAGTCAATCCTACTTTGTGCAAATACATTTTGTTTGAGATAAGTCAATCCTACCCTGTGCAAAAACATTTTGTTTGAGACAAGTCAATCCTACCTTGTGCAAATACATTTTGTTTGAGATAAGTCAATCCTACCCTGTGCAAATACATTTTGTTTGAGATAAGTCAATCCTACCCTGTGCAAAATCGTTTTGTTTGAGACAAGTCAACCCTACCTTGTGCAAATACGTTTTGTTTGAGACAAGTCAATCCTACCTTGTGTAAATACATTTTGTTTGAGACAAGTCAATACTACCCTGTGCAAATACATTTTGTTTGAGACAAGTCAATCCTATCTTGTGCAAATACATTTTGTTTGAGATAAGTCAATCTTCCCCTGTGCAAAAACATTTTGTTTGAGACAAGTCAATCCTACTTTGTGCAAATACATTTTGTTTGAGATAAGTCAATCCTACCCTGTGCAAAAACATTTTGTTTGAGACAAGTCAATCCTACCTTGTGCAAATACATTTTGTTTGAGATAAGTCAATCCTACCCTGTGCAAATACATTTTGTTTGAGATAAGTCAATCCTACCCTCTGCAAAATCGTTTTGTTTGAGATAAGTCAATCTTTCCCTGTGCAAAAACATTTTGTTTGAGACAAGTCAATCCTACTTTGTGCAAATACATTTTGTTTGAGATAAGTCAATCCTACCCTGTGCAAATACATTTAGTTTGAGATAAGTCAATCCTACCCTGTGCAAAATCGTTTTGTTTGAGACAAGTCAATCCTAACTTGTGCAAATACATTTTGTTTGAGACAAGTCAGTCCTGCCCTGTGCAAATACATTTTCTTGAGACACGTCAATCCTGCCCTGTGCAAATATATTTTGCTTGAAATAAGCCAGTGTTACCCTATACAGATACATTTTTGGGGGACTATATTTCATTGCCGTTAACGCCTTTACAGGAAGAAAACACTAAGAAGAATTCATTAACTCGCAATCGTCTATCATTTTTGAAAATTATTAGGTAGACCATACAATTAGTTTGGTTTCAGTTTTATTTTAGGCTCACATTATACAAATGATTTTTAAAATACGGCATAAAGCTGGGTATTTTTCATAACACATCACAATCTGACATTTGGGTTTATTTGTATTTTCCATTCTGTGAAATTTATAAATTCCTATCTTTTTTTATTTATCCTATATATAACATTACATATTTCTCTCTTCATGTATTGTTTCTTGACCGCTCCGGTGGCCTGTGTGGATCGAGCTTCTTCCGCCGATTCTGGATGGCTCCTGTTCGAAGCCCGACCGAGTCCTACCAAAGATTTATAAAAATGGTATTAAAAGGTTAGTGTTATGACTGGTTGGCCTGGTGTCGAGATAATGTGACTGGTTGGGACATAGTGCCACATGTTATGCAGCATGTTGCCTCAGTGCTAGACATCACCATAAATTGCCACACTGCAGAAGTCGTAGCGATAAAACTGAAAAAAATTGTTGAAGCTACGTTAAAATCCAAATTACACACACACACACACACACACACAAACAAACAAACAAACAAATAAACATGTTTTGCTTCTTTCTATGATATCTATACATTTGTGTATATATGTATTGTTTCTTTCTTCGACAGATTTGAATCCGGGTCTACATGTTTTGTCCCTTTCTGTGGCATGTATAAATTTGGGTCCGTGTGAATTATTCCCAGCTATGTTTTAAAAATTGTATGTGTGTTACCTTTATCGTTCATATGATGCTCATTTTGCAGAATTTTAACATTTTTACTAATTTTGTTTATTTGTTTTACTTGATGTCTACGTTTATTTTCCTGCAATTTTATTAAACAAAATTTTTATGCATTTTTCAAACTGTAGGTTTGAATATCCATAGCTATTATTGTGCTGAGTTACCTTTCTTTAGCTTGTATAAATTTTGGTCTATATGTGTTGTTACTTTTCATGACATGCATAAACGGGGGGGGGGCGGCGGCTATGAACTGTATCAATTATAGTCATTATATATTGTTCTTTCAATGACATAAATTTGATTCTATATATGTTGTTTTTTCTTATGCAATATAAATTTGGGTCTATATTCCAGATTCTATGCCTATGCTAAAATGATCGGTCACTAGTAACCCTAATTATCAAAATATGCAAAATATTCATAAGATTGGACTATTCATCAGGTGAGTATATCATTTACACACTTCCATGTTTTTCTACTTGCTATTTTTAGATTCTTTGAAAAAGTGGACCAGACACTATTAGAGTTTCTGACAGAACCTGACTACATTATTGCAATGGTTAGTGAATAGAGGTTGCCGTTCTTGCAATACGCGTTCCTGGTTGGGAATTTTTTTCTACAGCATGACAAACCATATATAGTACCTGATTACGTTCAGATCTAAAGGTGTCCATAAATCACTTTCTTTCTTTTTTTTCGGGTAAGGGTGTAAACGATTTCGTTCATATATTGTCTTGCAGGAAGCTTAATTGACGTGGGTGACAATTTAGGTTTTTCGTATGTTTGAATTTTACTATGTATTTGTGAGGAAATTTATTTCACAACCAGGTTTAATAAATAAAATGATTTCAATTATTTCTGATTTAAAATGGTTGATTTGTTTTTTAGAATGTCTTTGTAATTTCTCAGTGCTATGTCTTTATTTAGTTCTGTCTACATTTTATATTTTCTGGTGCTCCCAGACTGTTAAAATAAGCATCAAATCCTTGTAAGTAAATGACCTTGTAAGTAATGTCATTGACTACTTTCCTTTTTCATTTTGTTAAAATCCTAAATATTCCATTCTCATAAAATGTTCTCTTTATTTACGTCCATAAGGGTCTCTTAAAATTACTTTATTACAAGCCCCTCTTGCAAAATTTGGATGATGAACTTTATTTATATTTCAAAATCCTTACTCTGTATAGGATGTGCCCAATATTAGAACCCCGTGATGTCTAACTGACTAAGATCACAGACGCCTCACTTCTCTCTGAGTAGGTTCGAGTCTCAAGCTCGGACAGCTTGGGTATGCCATAGTTTGCTAGCATCTTCCCATGTATTCTCCAAGGATTTTTTCCTGGTTCTTCCTACACCAGATATACTAGCCACCATGTATAGCCTATCACGTGCTGAAAAATGGAGTTAAACCCAAAACACAACTTTCGAGAATCAAGATTACAAAATGTAAATAGGATACAAATTGGTGGAGGCATCAGCACCGAAAGGTCACGGACGTCTGGTGGCCTAGTGGTCTAAGACGGTGGTCTTTACAGAGCAATTATATGTCGCCTTTGCCCGCATGAGTTTGTGAGAAAACTTGCCAATAATTAGATGAGCCGTTCTTGGCTGGGTACTTTCTCCATCAAATATACTGCCCGCCTTGTATATCCCCTTCTGCGCTGAAAAAAAGGTGTTAACAAATGATACGGCTCTATCCATATATGACACTCCACTCTCAAGACAAGGAATAATCTAGGAGCAGTTATTGATTTGTGAACATCACAGCTAGAGAAACAAAAACCTCCAAACGTGATCATTGGTTTTCATTCAGAGTGAAGTAGGTCATTAAGAGATTTTGTTATGTCCATATACCCTCCACTTCAAAATATATTTTTATTGAAATCCTCTCTGGAGATAAATGTGTTATCTTGGAGAATTATTTTAACACTAGTTATTGATACTTGTCGCTCAATCAACCTTTTCTTTGTTAAGTATGCCTCTTGAGGAAATGAGACAAAACTTCAATTTTGTTTAGATTTTTTTTATTATTTTGTTGTTGAAATGTTTATAAACATTAATATCTTGTAATTTAATAATACTGAGTATCTTCCTCTTTAAATATAAAATCACATCGAAACAACAAGCTTTCACCCACAATTGAATTTTTTTTAAAAAAAAAAAACATTGCAAGTATAAAAATGATAAATCAATAAGCTTTCACCACAAATGAATTTAAAAAAAAAACATTGTGAGTATACAAATGATTAAACATAGTCTGACGCATGGAAAAGATCTGTCATAAATATGTCAGCACTAGCCATTGATTGTCAATGCATTCCGTTAGCGTGCACAGAACTGCTGTTGATAATTAAATAAGTTTGTACAATCTATCTTGAGATGACATTTGATTAACCTTGTACAAACTTACTATCAGACTGTCAACTAAAATGATAATCCACCACTTTTATTTCTACCCCTCCCCCACACAGACTCCCCCAATTGTTTTACTATTTAAATTTTATTAGCACTGCTTGAACATGTTACATTTGTTTCTTCTTAAATTTGCGAAGAAAAAAAAATTTCTCGATGGAGATAACTCTTAAGCGTCAAAATGTAAGTATTCACTCAAAAGGCTAGCGATGCTAACTGGATTACTTTTACGACTCCATGGTCATAAACTAATAGAAAGAAGCAGAACCAACAAGTTTATTAAAACTTATAAAATAATTTAATTATCACAGTTCTAAAATGAAAATGTAAGAGGAACTTACAGTATTATGAATTGAATCCAAAATGATCATAAAAAATTATATTCGAGTCCAAAACAATTTATTGTTCCGAATATTCTTCAGATAAAAGATATAACACTTGGCAATTCCTCAAATGTATATGTCACAATCGCATTGCCCAGAATTCCTTTGAATAATCTGCAACAGTCCTAAAAAAAAAATAATGTTCCAATCAAGTGAACACATGGTAATTCCAATTCATCAACCGAACAAACGTCTCCTCTCAAATTATCTAAACACAAGATCAAACACATCGTGAGACTCGTTTTATCATATGAAACGGGACTCATTTTAACATATTAAACGGGAACCATAAAAATGAAAGGAATTGGAATTAATATGTTCTCTCCTTTTTTACATCTTCAAGAGTCTATTACTACTATGCCTTAAAGTACCCCACGTGACAGAGCTTTGCACTTAATCTAATATTACAAAATACCTATTCATGAAACAACCCATACAACATGAAATGACTAAATTCTTCTAAGAACTCATTTATTGTCCAATGAGAAACAGCCACAAACTCGTAAACATGTCTTATTATTGATATTATTATTAATGGTCCTAAACATCTACGTCACCATTTATTTATAGATCCTACGCAACATAGAATTTTATACACGTGTACAAAATTGACTGTCTAATATCCTGATTACAAATGATCAATATAGTTTATAGACATGAATAAAACCTATTGATAATATAGACCCAGTCATGTACCAAGACTTACAAAGAATATAGGTATACATAACAATTACCCACCCACCTACAATCTCCTTTTTGTTCCATTAACATCAATTCATAAGGTGATTGTGGCTAATCACCATTTGTCTATCCCTGCAATGTATGCATAATAACACATATCTATCAGATATCTACAAATATATATGGTGCAATTTGTAGTTAATCTGTTGTCAAAATCTGAATATCTGTTAAGGTGAAAAATATCTATATTTTTACGTATATGTAATTAAATTGTCTGTGTGTTAGTTTTAAATTTCTTTTTTATTTTTATTTTTTTGTTTCATTACATTTTATTTTATCGATTATTTTCACGAGATTCGATACATTTTTATAAAGTACATTCTGTTTGTACAGAACTTCATAGTATTTCATTATAATTATTTTGAGCTGACCTCGTTCAGACACCGTAAACTTGAAGTTTAAATGATTGTTTAGTATCAAAGTCATACATACCTCACTCACGTGATCCCATTGTATCATTAACTTTTTATTATTGGTTCTTAAATAAGACTGTCAGAGTGCACATATTAAGGGCCTTGTAGTAAGTGACTAATCATAAGTGTCTAAATGAAGTCTTAGTGGATTTTCATGCTCAATATCACCGTTTTTAGTTGCGTCGTAAAAATACCTTCAAGAGATCAGAAAGATTTTCTGTTGTTGCATTTTGAGTTATTTATTTTTTAAGAATAATTTATATTCTCTGAAAAAAAGTGATTCGTCATCAAAGCTTTGAACAAAGACATTCAGTGGAAATTATTCAGTGTTAAAGCCGGAATATTCATTTGTGATTCATAAAATTCAACTTGGAACTTTTGACATATCATTTTCTCATTCATCTGACGTCATCGTCCACCATTTTTGAACTTCGCCGGGGTTCGAAATTGATTCTTTTAGGACATTTTAGTGATAGGACTTCTGTGTTTTAATTCTGGGATTAATTTTTAAATTATATTCACAAACCGTATGTCTTTTTACATTTATTTATTGTGTTTTGTAGATAAATAAATTATTTTAGTTAAAATTTACAAAGCTTGTTGGCTTCACTCTTTTCTTCGTTACTTTGAACGAGCCGAGATTTGTAACAATATAAATAACAGGTATGAAATTATTTTTTCCGTGTCCATATATAGCTAAATATGGCTGGTAATAAATATTTTATTCGTGTACACACATTTATAAGGAATGCCATAGCCACTCAGTGGAACAACGTTTTATGATTAAATTTCATATATTTGGAAGCAAGTGACATTGTTCAGTTTCCTTAAAAACAACAACAACAACAACAACAACAACAATAATAATAATAATAATAATAATAATAATAATAATAATAATAATAATAATAATAATAATAATAATAATAATAATAATAATAATTTAAAAAAGCGATAGATAAAAATTGCCTTCAGTTTCAAATATTTCATCGATAAAAAAAGTATTTTCAAATGTTGATAAAGAATCACGCAGTTTCTATCGAGAAGTTATTGTCCTTTATATTACTGAAATATCATTAGAGATTATTATGTTTTGTTATTTGTACTAGCTTGTATTTCTCAGACACAAGCACGCTACAAAATGCAAAAGTAATTTATTATTGCTATTAAATGGTTGGTGACAAAAATTCGATGACGTTCGACATGTCATTTAGTTTTATCTGAAATGCATTCAGCAAAACAAAAAGCTAATTACGTTTAATGTATGCTATTCCAATGGAGGTACTTTGGTGATTGCCTGAAGAATTCCATTATTGATTGGGAATGAACAGTAAAAGTAACTCAAGATCAGTACTTCAGAACACAGCGTTGAGAAGACACCGTTCTCGGTCGTATGCAAATATTGATTACACTATTTTTAAATCCTCATGTAATATAAATTTCTTGAGGAAAAAGCAAAATTTAAAATTTTTCTATTGGTGTGGTCCCTCTCAGATTAACATCATTTGAGGAACTTCTTAGTGTCAAAATTTAATGGGTTTTATATGTAATTGTTTTTTATCCATGTGCATGTGCTGGCTGTTTAATTTTTAAAATTTCGTTTTCATAAATTTGAGTTTAGGATTTTATAAACCTTTCCTATTCTAATGTGAGATACTCCTCAACACAGACTGCTTTGCAGGAGTTTATTTACTTCCAGTGATCATTGCCAGTGTTCAATCATTGTCCATTGTGTGCTATGTGTGTATGCTATTTTGTGTGTATACTATTGTGTGTGTATGCTATTTTGTGTGTATGCTATTGTGTGTGTATGCTATTTTGTGTGTATGCTATGTCATTTTGTAATTATGTATGGATCCACTAAATAGTCAACTCATTATAGTTGTTACTTATTTATTTAGGTTCGGTTTCACACGAGAAATTTGGTTGGACATTATTTGTCTTAACCTTACTTCTCGGTCTTTGAGAACCTATGTTTTTGTAAGTGTGCTGAAAGTTAAGAAAAAAGTCAAGAGTAATATGAAAGAAATGTATGCCTGTTTGTTTGTAAGTATTTCTGGTTTCGTGATGTTCTTGGTAATGGCCTCTTGGGGATCCGGTATGGGCCGTACCACCTCACGTAAGTCACGACGCTTTGGCCCCTCACGTGTTGAATCCCCTGTGAGGCCATATCTTTGTTTGCATTTGTGTTATTATAAAGAGAATCAAGATCCCACAGGTATATAAATCATTGTAAAGTTATCTTTCCATGTCTAATTTAGTTTTCATTGCTTTGTTAATATATTATATTAAATCCCTATAAAAAAAAATGCGAAACGTTTTTGGCGGTGAAAGTTTGGGGAGGGGGAATGCATGGCATATCACGATTAAATATTCCCCTTGCAATTTAAGTCGTAAAAAATATAAATTCAGTTATTGAATTTTTCTACAAAAGTTCATTTTGGAATGAATAATTTTAATCTTAATCTTGCGGCACAATATTCTAAGACACGTTGCAACTGATCTTTGCAGCATGCCATTCGTGCAGGGAACTGAGAATGCAGTAAGGGAATTCGCTTAAACAGGTATACCCTAATCATGAGGACTGTGATGTTAAGGGAGATAACTTCCTCCGTGCCAGACTTGATTATGTCGAAAAAGTGCTCTTTATTGTGGTTAATTTACATTTATCGGTCATTTCAGAGTATATTTTTTCTAAGCCTTTATAAGTTAGAACCTTATATTATGTCACTGAAAAGGTCATAATAATGGACGTACACTTAGAAAAAGGCAAACAGCAACAACATATATACAATTAAGGATTATTGCTATACGCATCTCAATTCAAAACCCATTTTCTTCCAGATATGAGCGACGTCAGTAATACATTATGATGTGAGCGACTTCAGCAATACATTATGATGTGAGCGACGTCAATAATACGTTATGATGTGAGCGACGTCAATAATACGTTATGATGTGAGCGACGTCAGTAATACGCTATGATGTGAGCGACGTCAGTAATACATTATGATGTGAGCGACGTCAGTAATACAGTATGATGTGAGCGACGTCAGTAATACGTTATGATGTGAGCAACGTCAGTAATACATAGTTGAATAATGCCCAGCTTTTGTGAGCCTTGGCGAGCAAAAGATGGACATTATTTTAACGAGTTTCATAAATTTAATATTAATTCATTACCTATTTGAGATTCCTTTTACCACATAGTTTCAGAACAAATGATTTAGATAGAAAGAAGAACGAATAATTTTGTTCAGGCTTACAAACGCTGTAACGTTCATTTGGTGTGCATAAAAAATAGTCCCAAAGTAAAAATAGCAAAAGTATATTATACATTTTTGATAAATATAAATTAAAGAATGAGCGTCCATCCAAATGAACAGAACATTTTACAAAAGACAAAACATTTGTCAACACAAAATGATGTCCAGTGATATCCAATTGTTTGATACAGTGCACAGTACCGGTTTGAGTTGGCCAACAAAACACATTGACAGTGTTTACGTTAAAATTCCATATCACAACAAAACATTACATTGTTACGATATTTTTGTGAAAGAAGATTAGTGGATAGGATACAGAAATAAACATTTACAGTAATGTATTTGTGACCGGGTATTTGTAATATTTGGAACATCAGGTTGTACAAAAGACGTAAACAAATCTCTTTTCGAGGTGGACTTGCATCACATATTTACTGCGTACATATGCTGTGGTTGGATAAGGTTCTTCAGTTGGGGAGACCAGTTTATGTCTACAAAGGTGAGTTTATTTACTTCAGTAAGTTCACGTTTAAACCAAGCTTGTATATATGATGGATTCCATGCTACAGATGCCCATCCATCCATCCGTAATTTTACTAGTTGTTATTCTTCCTCTTCTTTTGGGGATTTTGCCATTTTTCATGTTGTTTTATATGACATAACAAATCACTGTAGGGTAAATTGGCAATATTGAAACAGACTAGGCCATTTTTTTCCAATCATCTTTCGCAGAATTGAACCAAAAAATGACGCCAAAAATGTTCAATGAAAACAATAAATTCGAGAGATCGTGGTTAACAAGCTTTCCCACGATCGCATCCAATCAGTAAAGATAATATTGCACAATAATTTCATGGTTTTATTTGGAACAATCAGAATCACATAAAGTGATATGTTTGCGTGTATAATATAAAAAATATGAAACTGCACACACTTTTGGCAAAGTGTACCGACTATGTGATACCTTCTGATATGAGCCAAGCCAGTAAAACATTTGATGTGAGCGATGTCAGTGCATTCTGATGTGAGCGATGTCAGTGCATTCTGATATGAGGCGTCAGTGCATTCTGATATGAGATGTCAGTGCATTCTGATATGAGGCGTCAGTGCATATTGATATGAGGCGTCAGTGCATTCTGATATGAGGTGTCAGTGCATTCTGATATGAGGTGTCAGTGCATTCTGATATGAGGTGTCAGTGCATTCTGATATGAGGCGTCAGTGCATTCTGATATGAGGCGTCAGTGCATTCTGATATGAGGCGTCAGTGCATTCTGATATGAGATGTCAGTGCATTCTGATATGAGGTGTCAGTGCATTCTGATATGAGCAATGTCAGTGCATTCTGATATGAGGCATCAGTGCATTCTGATATGAGGTGTCAGGGCATTCTGATATGAGGTGTCAGTGCATTCTGATATGAGGTGTCAGTGCATTCTGATATGAGGTGTCAGTGCATTCTGATATGAGATGTCAGTGCATTCTGATATGAGGTGTCAGTGCATTCTGATATGAGGTGTCAGTGCATTCTGATATGAGCGACATCAGAGCATTTTAATGTGTGCGATGACAGTGCATTCTGATGTGAACGGCGTCAGTGCATTCTGATGTGTGCGATGTCAGTGCATTCTGATATGAGCGATGACAGAGCATTCTGATGTGAGCGATGTCAGTGCATTCTGATATGAGCGATGTCAGTGCATTCTTATGTGAGCGATGTCAGTGCATTCTGATGTGAGCGATGTCAGTGCATTCTGATGTGAGCGATGTCAGTGCATTCTTATGTAAGCGATGTCAGTGCATTCTGATGTGAGCGATGTCAGTGCATTCTGATATGAGCGATGACAGTGAATTCTGATATGAGCGATGACAGTGCATTCTGTTGTGAGCGATGTCAGTGCATTCTGATGTGAGCGATGTCAGTGCATTCTTATGTAAGCGATGTCAGTGCATTCTGATGTGAACGGCGTCAGTGCATTCTGATATGAGCGATGACAGTGCATTCTGTTGTGAGCGATGACAGTGCATTCTGATATAAGCGACAACAGTGCATTCTGATATGAGCGATGTCAGTGCATTCTGATGTGAGTGATGTCAGTGAATTCTGATATGAGCGATGGCAGTGCATTCTTATGTGAGCGATGACAGTGCATTCTGATGTGAGCGATGTCAGTGCATTCTGATATGAGCGATGACAGTGCATTCTGATGTGAGCGGCGTCAGTGCATTCTGATGTGAGCGATGTCAGTGCATTTTGATGTAATCGATGTAAATGCATTCTTATGTGAGCGATGACAGTGCATTCTGATGTGAGCGATGACAGTGCATTCTGATGTGAGCGGCGTCAGTGCATTCTGATGTGAGCGATGTCAGTGCATTTTGATGTAATCGATGTAAATGCATTCTTATGTGAGCGATGACAGTGCATTCTGATGTGAGCGATGTCAATGCATTCTGATGTGTGCGATGTCTGTGCATTCTGATGTGAGCGAAGTCAGTGCATTCTGATGTGTGCGATGTCTGTGCATTCTGATGTGAGCGAAGTCAGTGTATTCTGATGTGAGCGATGTCAGTTCATTCCGATGTAACGGCATCAGTAATACAATCCAGTCAGGAAAAGAAACTGAAAGCTTATTTTAAAAGTGTGAAAGTATTTAAGCTGTAACAGCTCATAACCTATCGGAAAGGGAAGCAATTTTTTATATCTTAGTTTTAATATATTTTATTGACATAAGATGAGATAAAGGGATTGTACAATTTAAATTAGCACTCTCCCTACAGTTGAGTCAGTACATGAATAAACATAATTTCGATTGATAGAAAGTGTATGTATTATCTCTTCCTGTAATTTGATTCAATGTCTGAATCATTTTAAGTTCTCTAATAATACTAATTCTTTGCCAAGGACAGCGCCTGACCAATTATTGACAGAAAATACAAGCCCTTTCTGTCAATCAACCCTAGTTAGTTGGTTATGATTCTAATTGCGTAACATTGGTTACAGTGGTTATGATTCTAATTGGGTGACATTGGTTACAGTGGTTATGATTCTAATTGCGTGACATTGGTTACAGTGGTTTTGATTCTAATTGGGTGACATTGGTTACAGTGGTTATGATTCTAATTGCGTGACATTGGTTACAGTGGTTATGATTCTAATTGCGTGACATTGGTTACAGTGGTTATGATTCTAATTGCGTGACATTGGTTACAGTGGTTATGATTCTAATTGCGTGACATTGGTTACAGTGGTTATGATTCTAATTGCGTGACATTGGTTACAGTGGTTATGATTCTAATTGCGTGACATTGGTTACAGTGGTTATGATTCTAATTGGGTGACATTGGTTACAGTGGTTATGATTCTAATTGCGTGACATTGGTTACAGTGGTTATGATTCTAATTGGGTGACATTGGTTACAGTGGTTATGATTCTAATTGCGTGACATTAGTTACAGTGGTTATGATTCTAATTGCGTGACATTGGTTACAGTGGTTATGATTCTAATTGCGTGACATTGGTTACAGTGGTTATGATTCTAATTGCGTGACATTGGTTACAGTGGTTATGATTCTAATTGGGTGACATTGGTTACAGTGGTTATGATTCTAATTGCGTGACATTGGTTACAGTGGTTATGATTCTAATTGGGTGACATTGGTTACAGTGGTTATGATTCTAATTGCGTGACATTGGTTACAGTGGTTATGATTCTAATTGCGTGACATTGGTTACAGTGGTTATGATTCTAATTGCGTGACATTGGTTACAGTGGTTATGATTCTAATTGCGTGACATTGGTTACAGTGGTTATGATTCTAATTGCGTGACATTGGTTACAGTGGTTATGATTCTAATTGCGTGACATTGGTTACAGTGGTTATGATTCTAATTGGGTGACATTGGTTACAGTGGTTATGATTCTAATTGCGTGACATTGGTTACAGTGGTTATGATTCTAATTGGGTGACATTGGTTACAGTGGTTATGATTCTAATTGCGTGACATTAGTTACAGTGGTTATGATTCTAATTGCGTGACATTGGTTACAGTGGTTATGATTCTAATTGCGTGACATTGGTTACAGTGGTTATGATTCTAATTGCGTGACATTGGTTACAGTGGTTATGATTCTAATTGGGTGACATTGGTTACAGTGGTTATGATTCTAATTGCGTGACATTGGTTACAGTGGTTATGATTCTAATTGGGTGACATTGGTTACAGTGGTTAGGATTCTAATTGGGTGATACAGCTACATTGATTATGATTCTCAATGGGCGATATTAGTTACAGTGATTATGATTTTAACTGGGTGACACTGGTTGCAGACGACACTTAACGCTCTTTCTTAAAGTCATCAAACAGGTACATGGAAGTAACGGGGGCTCTTGAGGACAAAAAAAACCCCTCTCTATCATCATATTTGTTATTTACAAAAACAAATACTTGCAGAAGGTTGAGTCCAACTGCAACACAAAATCCTGATGTACCGTAATATAATGAACCTGCAGATTAGGGTCTATTTGTTTGTTTTAATAATCACTACAGCAGATGAGAGTCTGCGCAGTTTGTTGTTGGACTCGTCTTATAATCGAGTACATACGGTATCTAATGATATTTTGCTGAATCAATTCATTTGTAATAAAGTTTAAAAATATAACAAGAATTTATGGTAGGTTTTGAGATTACAGCAGTAACTCGACATTTGGAGACTATATAAATATAATTAAAGAAAAGTTATATCGAAATAATTGTCGTAGGACAAGTCCGGTTTTAAATCCTAAGTTTATCAGATGTCATGCGACCCTATAACCTGTGTCCTTTTTTCGACAATATTAATTTTACAAACAAGGCTACAAAATAATTACTTAAGATTGTCGAAAATGCATCAAGTGCACAAATATTTAGGATCCTAATAAGAAAACTACTTTTGGTTATTTTTATTCTGTCCTTATTTGAAACAATAAATAATTTCGATTAAAAACAAGATTCTTGACTGTAGGAATGGAAATTCAAAATCGAAAACATTAAATTTTGTTCTTTCTTGATGACGCCGATTGGCTTGAAAAAAAAATCCTTCAACATAGTTAAGTGGAGGGGGTAAATTGATTGTTCTTTTCATTATTTAATAAGAGAATCCCATTGAATTGCATCCAATCTCTTGGAGTTTTTATAAAAACCACCTCAAGCTCAGTCCAATTTATCCTAGTGTTTATAGCAACCAGATCAAGTTACGTCCAATCTCAACTAGTGTGTATAACGACACCTCAAGTTATTTCCAATCTCCCCTAATGTTTATAGCATCCACCTCAAGTTACGTATAATCTCTCCTAGTGTTTATAACAATCACCTCAAGTTACCTACAACCTCTCCAAGTATTTATAGCAACACCTCACAAGTGGTTACCACCCTTCGAATTTCAAATGATGTTATACCACTGACGGGTATGCTATGAACACTGGAAGAAACTAAACGTAAAATGAAATGATTGCGAATTCTGTCTCGTATTAAACAATGAAAAGAAAAGTGAATATAATTGCCATAATGCTGTAACGTTGTGGCAAAAATGCCACTAAGAGAAAAACGTGTATGAATAGCTGCATCTCGTTCATCTACAATGCATTTATGCGATCTTTCTTCCACGACGGATATAGTGCAACGATCTTACCCAAATCCATTGGAGGAAATGTCCGGAACAGCTTTTTATCGCTTGTTCATTGTAAGAATTTAATCTCTGATTAGAGAGAAAATGTCGTGCTCAGTCAGTTTGTTCGTGCAATAAATCGCGAAGACGATGCACTAGGGATTAGATGGCCCAGGTGTCAAAAAGGCCTCGTGGCAGCCATACATATATTCTGAAAAAAAGTATGAATTGTGAGGAACTTGTATTTTTAGGTCTACGGTATATCTGAGTAAACGTGACTTAAAATCGATGACATTACAAAATGGAGAATCTCAGATGGGTAATGATTTAATGTTAGTTGTGTCGATTTCATGAACAATAATTAACACACATGAAGATGTAGTATTCCTCGACTTGTATCAGTTATTACCTTTGAACTATTTTTCTGAAAAAGGTATGGGTGAAAACATATCGGCAATTTTGCCTCCACGGCATCTTGGTGATCAGAAAAGCACAACGACAGGTTGATGCAAATTCATTCATTGAAACCTTATGTTAAGCCTAACAGATGTCAGTGGAGTTTGAAAATATCATATAGCAATGAAAATGATAATTTATGAAACTAAATATCAATATGTGACTTTATCTAACACCCGTACACTTTAGTCTAAGATCAGTTGTACACCGTGATAGCCAGTGATAAATACAAAATGTCCAGACGTTAAACCATTAGGGTAGCAGACATCCTCTTAGGCAAGCTTATCACAACACTGTGCAGCTGATCCACGTCTACACATAACAAGATGGGTTAGCAACCCATGAGTTTCGACTAAACGCAATAAACTGAAAGCTTGTGGTTGAAAATCAGAGTTTGCGGATTTGTCTTTGAGACGATATGTCTATGAAACGGAAAACTTTGCATTACCAGAGATAGAAAGCGATCAATGAACCGTTATTTCCACATTCCTGTTGCACTTTAACGTCAAAGATCCTGTGAAATCCCTCTTCTGTTGTCTGGCTCATTGGGAAGGTAAAGTTAATTCTTCAAATATTTAGGCTCCTAAGTTTGCTTCTATGAGTTTCAATGATGGGCGTGTTTCCAGCTGGCACTCATTTATGCTGTGTGAAATAACGACGGACGGACGGACAATTTGTATGCGCATGCATCAATAGTCTCAAAATCTATATAGATTGTCAAATATGGTCCATATATCTACAGTTTTGGGGAAATTCAAGTTGATTGTCTAATGTGTTCCATAATTATACACTTTTGGGGAAATTCAATTAGATTATCAAATATGGTCCATATTTATATAGTTTTGGAGAAATCCATAAAGATTGTCCAATTTGGTTCATATTCATACACTTTTTGGAAAGTCCATAAAGGTTGTCCAGTATGGTCCATATTTATACAGTTGTGGGAAAAATATTTGTACACGAGAGCAAAGAAACATTTTTTTTTACAGTTTTACCATTTTTACAATTTTGTTGAAAATTTGGTCACCCTTCTAAAACTCTCTTTTTCCAGGTATTGAAAAGAAACTGTGTACAAATAACCATTATCATCAAATTCGTCATAAGAAATCAGAACGTGGATAAGCTTGCTTATTAATAACAATGGATAATGATTATAAACACACGCAATTGTCCACGACATTAAATCGCATGTAACCCTGGCAAATAATTAAATGACACAAATAACTCCATTAATGGTCTAGTCTATTTGTAGTTTATGTTACCAATATCTCATTTAAAATCTGTGATTCAGACAGGAAAATAGCTGTAGGGAAGGTTAAACAAAATTAGAATCAAAACGAAATTATCAGCAAATGTAATTTGAAAAGCTTTAGCTTCGTCAAGGTTCTTTCAGAAATTAAAAACATATTATTACCCATCTAGTTAATCATATATTGTTCATCTAGATTTCGATACGCATGATCAATTTTCATTTTGAAATCGGTCACCCAGACTGGAAAGAGTGTGATCTTTCACTCTAGTCCATATGTTGATATTCTCAGTTGAACTGAGCTTTTAAAACTCCAGTACTATTTTCATAAGTCTTTGGTATGACTCGGTCGGGGTTTGAACCTGTAACCTCAATCGGCCCAGGTAGACGTTCTAACCAATAGGATAGTAGAGTCAAAAAGAAGTTTTATAGAATAGGAAGCTAGTCACGGGAAAGCACACTGTATTGTCTCAATCGCATATGTTTAATGACGTAAGTTTGTAAATTTGTTGAATTTATTCGTTCTAAATTCATACTTCAGTTTTCCTTGAATTGAGAAGTTAATCGTGCATTCTTTGTCTGGAATGTTATAAGATTCGTGTACTGTAAGAAGGTCATACAATATCTATTTGGTATGAATGTGTTCGGATTCAGTAGCTTGTATGTAACAGAAATGACGTATTGTAGCGATTCCATGCAACACTTGGATACGAAATGGGACAATTATTATTCTGTTTTAAAGGATATGTAGCATGTAATACTGATTTTTTTACTATGTCGATGATTTGCAAGTTAGCACTTAATAAAGTTTGGACAAAACGCGAAGTTCATTAATTCATTTGTGTAACGAAGCTGTGAATTCTTTTAAACGAAAGAATCGGTGTGCACCTACTGACATCGTTCATCTTGTACTTTACATCCCACTGTGGGATGAAATAGTTTATCTAAGAAGTCCGGTTATCTTATAGTTCCAATTATGGATACGATTAGCAGCCAGAAAAGACTTTAATTTATATTCATATAATTGTGTATCGGTATCAAGTTGCAAACTAACCACAGCCTTAGTCTGATGAGTTACGACAATATACTAACCACAGCCTTAGTCTGATGAGTTACGACAAGATACTAACATCAGCCTTAGTCCGATGAGTTACGACAAGATACTAACATCAGCCTTAGTCTGATGAGTTACGTACGACAAGATACTAACATCAGCCTTAGTCCGATGAGTTACGACAAGATACTAACATCAGCCTTAGTGTGATGAGTTACGACCAAATACTAACATCAGCCTTAGTCCGATGAGTTACGACCAGATACTAACATCAGCCTTAGTCCGATGAGTTACGACCAGATACTAACATCAGCCTTAGTCCGATGAGTTACGACAAGATACTAACATCAGCCTTAGTCTGATGAGTTACGACAAGATAATAACCACAGCCTTAGTCTGATGAGTTACGACAAGATGCTAACAGCAGCTGAAAGAAGAATGGTTTGATTGGTTTTTTGTTTTACTCCACAGCAATACAAGTAGGTTATATAGTGTCGAAGCAATTGTAAAAATAAGTGCCTTACCAGGGACACACCACAGTAGCCGACCTGAGTTGATTCAGTGGTAGAATTCGAACTCCCACCCTGAGCACTGGGCCACTAAGACTCACGTCTCAATTAATTGTATTTTACGAGATGCTGAGGGTCGGGGTTGGTTGGATTTATTCGACACTCCCGAGCCTGCAACGGGTTTTTAAGGAGCAAAAAAATGATTTAAAGTTAAAAACCTCCCACATCTTGCCTACCAAATTTCAACAATGCTTTTGTGACACTGATTATGGTGAATTCGAAGGATATCTAAAGCAAATTCAGTATTAGTGTAGGCATGAACAAATAACATTATGTATAATAACAATCATCGTAGCAAAGCATTAAAATGCAGTGCTGACTACTCTATTACACATCAAAATATTTTATCCTTCCGCCAAAACACACACACCCGTCTCATGGATTCATCTGCCAGTATATCGATTTACGGACTACTTTTTATTCATTGAGGTTCTCGAGATATTATCAGGTGCTAAAAAGTCTTTCCCGTGGCTCTCCATTTGATATATGCGAATATTAAATTCCCTGCTTTCATGCAAAACCTTGACAATCAGCAAATAACTATCCTTCCACCAATTTCCTTATCTACTTCTCACCAGCCGCATCAAACTGATTTCAGTTTCGTGGCTTATTCAGCTACGATGATATTTCTAGTATATGCTCTAGATTCACAGCAAACATATTCCTATTCTTAATCTAATACATTTTCTCCTTAATAACTGGAAACATCAGAGTCAATATAAAGATGATAATATTATTACTTTGTCGATAAGTATCACATCTAATTACCACAAGACCGTATAAATATCAAACTACAAATTATTCAATACAAGAACTTCAACACAAATATCAGTTGTTATGTAGACAAAGTAAACTGAAACAAGATTCAAGCCTTGAGGAAAATACAGTCTCTTGCATATCATTTACTTGATTTTGTTTTATGAGCTGTACTTTAACATCATAATGTCACTTTTCATTCAACGCATGTTGTTTTGTTTTTATAATAAAGTTATTCCTTACTTAATAAGCATGTGAAATTTCTACTGCACATGAACTCCTTTCAAAGCTGTTTATAAATACTTTGAATGAAGAATACAAATTAGCAAAACTTGCTGGAAATAATCTTTACACTGATAATTTTATGTCGATTATTGCAGGACAATCGTCATGGAAAGAAAGGGCAATGAAAGCAAACAAATGTATAATGAAGGATTTTATGCAACGACTTCGAAATTCAAACATTTCATTTTTGCTTCATTACAAAATGGGTTCAATTCTTTTATTAGGTCAGATCCACTCGTAAGTACAAAGCAAAATCCTGACTTTGTAATTAAACTTTATTCTCTTTATGCCAGAGTAACTCCTTTCTTCACATTTCTCATTACTCAGGCACTCTTGATGCCATTGTAACTCCTTTCTTCACATTTCTCATTACTCAGCCACTCTTGATGCCAGAGTAACTCCTTTCTTCACATTTCTCATTACTCATCCACTCTTGATGCCAGAGTAACTCCTTTCTTCACATTTCTCATTACTCAGGCACTCTTGATGCCATTGTAACTCCTTTCTTCACATTTCTCATTACTCAGGCACTCTTGATGCCATTGTAACTCCTTTCTTCACATTTCTCATTACTCAGCCACTCTTGATGCCATTGTAACTCCTTTCTTCACATTTCTCATTACTCAGCCACTCTTGATGCCAGAGTAACTCCTTTCTTCACATTTCTCATTACTCATCCACTCTTGATGCCAGAGTAACTCCTTTCTTCACATTTCTCATTACTCAGGCACTCTTGATGCCATTGTAACTCCTTTCTTCACATTTCTCATTACTCAGGCACTCTCGATGCCAGAGTAACTCCTTTCTTCACATTTCTCATTACTCAGGCACTCTTGATGCCACAGAAATCACTAGCAAAATACAACAGTCGTCATGCTCAACATATCAAGCAATTTTCCTAATGTCAGTTACACAACGGTTAATGCATACGTGACACCATACAGTAACTGATAATCAGCTAGGGATAAATGTTATCACAGCGAGTAAATGTTATTATAATTATGACATCGTATAATAGCTGATATTCAGCAAGGGGTAAAGGTAGGTTATTACAGTCGGTAAATGTTATTATAATTATGACATCGTATAATAGCTGATATTCAGCTAGGGGTAAAGATATGTTATTACAGTCGGTAAATCTTATTATAATTATGATATCATATAATAGCTGATATTCAGCAAGGGGTAAAGGTAGGTTATTACAGTCGGTAAATGATATAATTATGATATCATATAATAGCTGATATTCAGCTTGGTGGTAAAGGTAGGTTATTACAGTCGGTAAATGTTATTATCATTATGATATCATATAATAGCTGATATTTATCAATATGTAAAGGTTATTACTAGCATGATATCAGAGAGTAGTTGAAAAGATGATGCTGAAGATTAATACAGACAAGATATCTTTAAAACACAGGTGGTGCTCAGATGAAGGTAAAGGTTATAACTCACATGATATTGGAAATGTCGAAGGTTATTACAGGTATGGTATACAGCGTCTGATATTCAAATTAGCAATGAAATTAAACGTTCATTCGAATATAAGGAAGAGAAAAACCTTTTTCACATTTGAATACACGTGTTGAAGTTGTTTGTGATTTTACAAAAGACTACCAAAAAAAATACACCAACTTATTAGTGTTATAATTTTAAGGACGAAAATAGTAAATTCATTGGCGAAAATGCTAAAGAAGCGATATTAATTAGCGATATTGAAATAAGCCTGCCCTTGTATATCATTAAGAAAGAGTGTTATCTTTGAAATAACTCAACATTAGTCACCAATTTCGCCAGTTAGAATAATTCATTTTAATTCAGGCCACATTTTTCTAACTTCTTCTGTCTTAAATTTATTTTGCTACTGATTGAATCGATACTGGGAAAAATGAGTTTCTTTTATCCCCACCACCTACCAGACATTGCAAGTAAAATAATAGATATATATTAATTTTGATGTCCCTTGGTCAAAACAATTAAAACATGCGCGCGCGCGCGTGTGTGTGTGTGTGTGTGTGTGTGTGTGTGTGTGTGTGTGTGTGTGTGTGTGTTACATGTCAAACCTAAAGTGCCCACACAAGAAATAAGTATGAGGAATGTGTTTAGCTTCCTCTGTCAGAAAGAAGAAAAAGTCCAGCAAACTTTGCGGAGTTCATAAAATTATTTGTAATGATTGACCAAATTGTTTGGGGCCCCGAGTGGCCGAGTGGTCTAAAGCGCTGTCCGTTACGGATCACTGCCATCTCACCTCTGTCTGCGTGTGTTCGAGTCTAGGATTCGGCTAATGTAGATACGTGAGAAAGCTTGCCAGTAGCTTCTCGTGGGTCGGTGGTTCTTTCCGGTGATTTCCCGGTTTCTTCCTCCACCATTAATACTGGCCGCCATGAATAGCCTATCGTGTGCTGAAAAATGGCGTTAAGCCCAACAACAAACAAACAAACAAACCAAATTGTTTAATCGAACTGCATCCTTATTTTGTGGGAGGACGATATGATACAATGTACGTGATTGATAACATTTTTCATGACTAAATCTACAATAACAAAAGCAACACTCAACATCTTTACTGTCGCAAGCCATTCTCAGGTACCGTCAATGTTTTGATTACAATCAAGGAGTTGGGGCTTAATTCAGATATTATCTGACTGCACTTATAATGTAAAGTATCTACTTTGCAAAGTGCATTGGAAAGTTGTATTAAAATGAAACATGCTCTATAGTGTTCTTAGACTATGCATTGTGTTGTTAGACTATGCATTGTGTTCTTAGACTAGGATTTGCGTTGTTAGAATATTCATTGTTTTCTTAGACTATGCATTGTTTTCTTAGAATATGCATTGTGTTGTTGGACTATGCATTGTGTTGTTAGACTATTCATTGTTTTCTTAAACTATGCATTGTGTAATCGTACACCAAAGTAGAAACACAATTAGTGTCATTAGACATCATCTAAATGCAATGTTCCAAGAATAGAGGGAGAACGAACCTCAGTCTGCATCAATTATTATTTTCTTGCTTCCCTATTTCCTTAATATTTGCGCCTATAACATAAATAACCAGCCGTGACGATGTCTTTGAACAGACATTTTTATACTCTTTATTTGGATTAAACACTACATCGACTTCATTTACATATTTTTTTAAGTTCCAAAGATTGAATAATAATTTGTGGTGAATAGCAAAAATTGACCATATAAGAAATGACTCCAACCTTGTGGATCATAAGTAGGACCTCCACACATTTTTAAAAAAATAATATGAACATTATTACTGTTAAAAAAAAGTCGAATAAGTTTGATGGTGGACAGTACATACAGGTCGAATAAGTTTGATGGTGGACAGTACATACAGGTCGAATAAGTTTGATGGTGGACAGTACATACAGGTCAAATTTGATTTTTATTAAGACATGCGGAATGACGATTGGAACTTGTCAGCCATTTCTTTTTCATAAGAAAGCAGATTTTGACTCGATCGTCTTTAGAACTAATGAAAGAAAATGTGTTGGGAGGAGACCATCACTATTAAAGAATTAACAATTTCGAAATCAAATTGGTTTTCTCGTGAAAAGATACTTAATGCGGTATTACAAACCTTTCTTTTAAATTAATTTTCCGACTCAGTTATGCCATTTGTGTAGTACTTGTATGTTAGTGTATACTTCGTTTTCGTTATTTTCATGATATAAAAGAAAAAGCATTAGAGATACTTAAATTAAAACCACCATGATGTATCATCTATACGATAAAGATAAGAAAAGACTTCGCATACAGTTCCATGGTAAGGAAATTTCGGCACTAATATCACGGATTTGATATTGGGTTTTTTTATTATTGTTATTTTATGTTGATTGGGTTTTTTGGGTAGGGTCGTGGGTGAGAGCACTCAAATAGAATTCAGTGCTGTGAAAAGTCTACATGTTAATGGGCGTGCTAAATCTTCTACGTTAATTAGTGATATTATATGCAAACTCAGAGGCAGTGTCGTTTTAAGGCATATGCACGCGAGGCACGTGCCTAGGGCCCAGCGCAGCAGGGGGCCAAGCGGCGCCCCAAAAACAAAATTTCGCTGTCGGTTGTGTTAGCAGTTTAGTACTATATTAATAAATTTAACAAAATGACACATATGCTCATGCAATGCAATGCAATACTCTATATCTGAGACTGAGAGATTGAGGAGCAATTCTGGTTACTTTTAAGGTTAGAGTTTATGTCTAGGACCCGAAACTTCTTAAAACTGCTCTGCCCAGAGGTGACATCTCACTTCAGCCACAAATTACATACATACTCAGAACACGTTAAGAAATGTGCAATAGAACACAATATTTGTTGGTACTAACAAAAAAAAGCTGGTTAACCTGGTTCACACACATATCAGTTGAAAGGCTATATTGATTAATTCGACGTTCATAAAACCTATGATATTTTATTTTCCATTATGTTTTACTGATGAAATCGTTTTATGCGAGCGTGATACAAGTTTAGATCAGTTATTATTTCAGTTCATACAACGAAGTTCCCTGCCACTTTAGTATTCATTGATTTGCAATTTGGCCAACTTTTTTTATATGTTACAATACATTAAGCGACTTTCTTGGGATCTAAACTCTTCTTTGTCTAAAGAATGCATAGTTTCAGATGTCAGCAGTATTTATCGTACAAGTTTTGAAGCATAGGTTATTTTTTAAATTAAAATAAAAATTGCAAATATTAGTTCAGCTGCCGCTTTCAAATTAATTTCCTAACTTTTCAAAAGCACAGAATCATGTCTATATACAACATGCTGCCTTGTAAATGACGGAGGTAAGTAATTATAATACATGTTAACCTACTGGAAGCTCTATAATCAAAAGAAGATTTACAAACAAGTAAAACAAAATTCATCTGTGTAATTATTATCTAGTTACTGATTCAGCATCCAATCATTTGAATGTCTTTTCCTGCTAACTGGCTTTCTTGACAGTGCTGTTGTGTTGATTTGTTTATCTGATTTCAAACAACGTGATACATTCCGTTTTCCTTTTGGATTTACATGCTAATTATTGATACGTAACATATATATCTAAAACAATTGGACGAGATATAACACATTAAATACTGCAATAAAATATTTTGATGAGATATAACACATTAAATGCTTAATAAAATAGTCTGATGAGATATAACACGTTTAAAACTGTAATAAAATAGTTTAAAACAGTGCAACAATTCATTTATATTGTAATTAAATAAATATCAATGACACCAATAAATAGCTATCATATATATATATATATATATATATATATATATATATATATATATATATATATATATATATATATATATATATATATAATTCTTTCAGGACGTATAATAGACATAAACATAGACTTTGAAAACTGCGAAAGAATTAACTTTATCAAATGAAGATTGAAATTCGAAATGAATGCATCATGGACCTGTTTATTATCTAATGAAATATTCCCAAATTATCCCCATAATTCAATTACTTGCTTAAGTTTTACGTTCCACACTTAAGGGTATTTTAATTTAGCAAAAGTGAACCTTCCACCTAGGGAATTTGTTTAAAAAAAGCGTAATTTGAGTATGGCATGATTAATAAATTACAAATTACATTTAAACTCAACATCATATATTCAAAATTTACCAAATAAACAGCAGAAGATATGAAGAATCTGCTTAACCTTGACAATAGAGATGAATAGCAAACATGAACACTTGACAATATAGATGAATAGCAAACATGAACACTTAACAATAGAGATGAATAGCAAACATGAACACTTGACAATAGAGATGAATAGCAAACATGAACATTTGACAATAGAGATGAATAGCAAACATGAACACTTGACAGTCGTGATGAATAGCAAACATGAACACGTGACAGTCTAGATGAAAAGCAAACATGAACACTTGACAATAGAGATGAATAGCAAACATTAACAATTGACAATAGAGATGAATAGCAAACATGAACACTTGACAGTCGAGATGAATAGCAAACATGAACAAGTGACAATAGAGATTAATAGCAAACATGAACACTTGACAATAGAGATGAATAGCAAACATGAACACTTGACAGTCGAGATGAAAGAGCAAACATAAACACTTGACAATTGAGATGAATAGCAAACATGAACACTTGACAATAGATATGAATAGCAAACATGAAAATTTTGACAATAGAGACGAATAGCAAAATTGAACACTTGACAGTCGAGATGAATAGCAAACATGAACACGTGACAGTCTAAATGAATAGCAAACATGAACACTTGCAATAGACATGAATAGCAAACATGAACACTTGACAATAGAGATGAATAGCAAACATGAACACTTGACAATAGAGATGAATAGAAAACATGAACACTTGAGAGTCGAGATGAATAGCAAACATGAACAAGTGACAATAGAGATGAATAGCAAACATGAACACTTGACAGTCGAGATGAATAGCAAACATGACATTTTGACAATAGAGATCAATAGCAAAGTTGAACACTTGACAATAGAGATAAATAGCAAACATGAACACTTGACAATATAGATGAATAGCAAACATGAACACTTGACAGTCGGGATAAATAGCAAGCATGAACACTTGACAATAGAGTTGATTAGCAAACATGAACACTTGACAATATCTATTAATAGCAAACATGAACACTTGACAATAGAGATGAATAGCAAACATGAACACTTTACAATAGAGATGAATAGCAAACATGAACACTTGACAATAGAGATGAACCACAAAAACGAACACTTGACAATAGAGATGAATAGCAAACATGAACATTTGACAGTCGAGATGAATAGGAAACATGAACAAGTGACAGTCTAGATGAATAGCAAACATGAACACTTGCAATAGAGATGAATAGCAAACATGAACACTTTACAATAGAGATGAATAGCAAACATGAGCACTTAAAAATAGAGATGAATAGCAAACATGAACACTTGACAGTCGAGATGAATAGCAAACATGAACACGTGACAATAGAGATTAATAGCAAACATGAACACTTGACAATAGAGATGAATAGCAAACGTGAACATTTTGATAATAGAGATGAATAGCAAACAATATGAACACTTGACAAAAGAGATAAATAGCAAACATGAACACTTGACAATAGAGATGAATAGCAAACATGAACACTTGACAGTCGAGATGAAAGAGCAAACATAAACACTTGACAATTGAGATGAATAGCAAACATGAACACTTGACAATAGATATGAATAGCAAACATGAAAATTTTGACAATAGAGACGAATAGCAAAATTGAACACTTGACAGTCGAGATGAATAGCAAACATGAACACGTGACAGTCTCAATGAATAGCAAACATGAACACTTGCAATAGACATGAATAGCAAACATGAACACTTGACAATAGAGATGAATAGCAAACATGAACACTTGACAATAGAGATGAATAGCAAACATGAACACTTGAGAGTCGAGATGAATAGCAAACATGAACAAGTGACAATAGAGATGAATAGCAAACATGAACACTTGACAGTCGAGATGAATAGCAAACATGACATTTTCACAATAGAGATCAATAGCAAAGTTGAACACTTGACAATAGAGATAAATAGCAAACATGAACACTTGACAATATAGATGAATAGCAAACATGAACACTTGACAGTCGGGATAAATAGCAAGCATGAACACTTGACAATAGAGTTGATTAGCAAACATGAACACTTGACAATATCTATTAATAGCAAACATGAACACTTGGCAATAGAGATGAATAGCAAACATGAACACTTTACAATAGAGATGAATAGCAAACATGAACACTTGACAATAGAGATGAACCACAAAAACGAACACTTGACAATAGAGATGAAGAGCAAACATGAACATTTGACAGTCGAGATGAATAGGAAACATGAACAAGTGACAGTCTGGATGAATAGCAAACATGAACACTTGCAATAGAGATGAATAGCAAACATGAACATTTTACAATAGAGATGAATAGCAAACATGAGCACTTAAAAATAGAGTTGAATAGCAAACATGAACACTTGACAGTCGAGATGAATAGCAAACATGAACACTTGACAATAGAGATTAATAGCAAACATGAACACTTGACAATAGAGATGAATAGCAAACATTAACATCTTGATAATAGAGATGAATAGCAAACAATATGAACACTTGACAAAAGAGATAAATAGCAAACATGAACACTTGACAATAGAGATGAATAGCAAACATGAACACTTGACAGTCGAGATGAATAGCAAACATGAACACGTGACAGTCTAGATGAATATCAAACATGAACAAGTGGCAGACAAGGTGAATAGCAAACATGAACACTTGTCAATAGGGATGAATAGCAAACATGAACACTTGACAATAGAGATGAATAGCAAATATGAACACTTGACAATAGAGATGAATAGCAAACATGAACACTTGACAATAGAGATGAATAGAAAACATGAACACTTGACAATAGAGATGAATAGCAAACTTGAACACTTGACAATATAGATGAAAAGCAAACATGAACACTTGACAATTGGGATAAATAGCAAATAAGAACACTTGACAATAGAGCTGAATAGCAAACACATACACTTGACAATACCTATTAATAGCAAACATGAACACTTGACAATAGAGATGAAGATCAAACACGAACACTTGACAACAGAGATGAATAGCAGACATGAACACTTGAAAATAGAGATGAATAGTAACATGAACATTTGACAGTCGAGATGAATAGCAAACATGAACACATGACAATAGAGATGAATAGCAAACACGAACACTTGACAGTCGAGAAGAATATCAAACATGAACACTTGACAATAGAGATGAATAGTAAACATGAACACTTGACAATAGAGATGAATAGCAAACATGAACATTTTGATAATAGAGATGAATAGCAAACATGAACACTTGACAATAGAGATAAATAGCAAACACGAACACTTGACAATAGAGATGAATAACAAACATGAACACTTGACAGTCGAGATGAATAGCAAACATGAACACGTGACAGTCTAGATGAATAGCAAACATGAACACTTGACAATAGAGATTAATAGCAAACGTGAACACTTGACAATACAGATTAATAGTAAACATGAACACTTTGACAATAGAGAGGAATAGCAAACATGAACACTTGACAATATAGATGAACAGCAAACATGAACACTTGACAATTGGGATAAATAGCAAACATGAACACTTGACAATAGAGCTGAATAGCAAACACATACACTTGACAATATCTATTAATAGCAAACATGAACACTTGACAATAGAGATGAAGAGCAAACATGAACACTTGACAATAGAGATGAATAGCAAACATGAACACTTGACAATAGAGATGAAGAGCAAACATGAACACTTGACAGCCGAGATGAATAGCAAACATGAACACGTGAGTCTAGATGAATAGCAAACATGAGCACTTGACGATAGAGATGAATAGCAAACATGAACACTTGACAATAGAGATTAATAGCAAACATGAACACTTGACAATAGATATTAATAGCAAACATGAACACTTGACAATAGAGATGAATAGCAAACATGAACACTTGACAATAGAGATTAACAGCAAACATGAACATTTTGACAATTGAGATGAATAGCAAACATGAACACTTGACAGTAGAGATGAATAGCAAACATGAACACGTGACAGTCTAGATGAATAGCAAACATGAACATTTGACAATAGAGATGAATAGCAAACATGAACACTTGACAATAGAGATTAATAGCAAACATTAACATTTTGACAATTGAGATGAATAGCAAACATGAACACTTGACAGTCGAGATGAATAGCAAACATGAACATTTGACAATAGAGATGAATAGCAACCATGAACACTTGACAGTCGAGATGAATAGCAAACATGAACACGTGACAGTCTAGATGAATAGCAAACATGAACATTTGACAATAGAGATGAATAGCAAACATGAACGCTTGACAATAGAGATGAATAGCAAACACGAACACTTGACAATAGAGATGAATAGCAAACATGAACACTTGACAATAGAGATGAATAGCAAACATGAACACTTGACAGTCGAGATGAATAGCAAACATGAACACTTGACAATTGAGATGAATAGCAAACATGGACACTTGGCAATAGAGATGAAGAGCAAACATGAACACTTGACAATAGAGATGAATAGCAAACGTGAACACATGACAGTCGAGGTTAATAGAAAACATGAACACTTGACAGTCTGGATGAAACGCAAACATGAACACTTGACAGTCGCGATGAATAGCGGACATGAACACGTGAAAGTCTAGATGAATAGCAAACATGAACACTTGAAAATAGAGATGAGTAGCAAACATGAACACTTGACAATAGAGATGAATAGCAAACTTGAACACTTGACAATATAGATGAAAAGCAAACATGAACACTTGACAATTGGGATAAATAGCAAATATGAACACTTGACAATAGAGCTGAATAGCAAACACATACACTTGACAATACCTATTAATAGCAAACATGAACACTTGACAATAGAGATGAAGATCAAACACGAACACTTGACAACAGAGATGAATAGCAGACATGAACACTTGAAAATAGAGATGAATAGTAACATGAACATTTGACAGTCGAGATGAATAGCAAACATGAACACATGACAATAGAGATGAATAGCAAACACGAACACTTGACAGTCGAGAAGAATATCAAACATGAACACTTGACAATAGAGATGAATAGTAAACATGAACACTTGACAATAGAGATGAATAGCAAACATGAACATTTTGATAATAGAGATGAATAGCAAACATGAACACTTGACAATAGAGATAAATAGCAAACACGAACACTTGACAATAGAGATGAATAACAAACATGAACACTTGACAGTCGAGATGAATAGCAAACATGAACACGTGACAGTCTAGATGAATAGCAAACATGAACACTTGACAATAGAGATTAATAGCAAACGTGAACACTTGACAATACAGATTAATAGTAAACATGAACACTTTGACAATAGAGAGGAATAGCAAACATGAACACTTGACAATATAGATGAACAGCAAACATGAACACTTGACAATTGGGATAAATAGCAAACATGAACACTTGACAATAGAGCTGAATAGCAAACACATACACTTGACAATATCTATTAATAGCAAACATGAACACTTGACAATAGAGATGAAGAGCAAACATGAACACTTGACAATAGAGATGAATAGCAAACATGAACACTTGACAATAGAGATGAAGAGCAAACATGAACACTTGACAGCCGAGATGAATAGCAAACATGAACACGTGAGTCTAGATGAATAGCAAACATGAGCACTTGACGATAGAGATGAATAGCAAACATGAACACTTGACAATAGAGATTAATAGCAAACATGAACACTTGACAATAGATATTAATAGCAAACATGAACACTTGACAATAGATATGAATAGCAAACATGAACACTTGACAATAGAGATTAACAGCAAACATGAACATTTTGACAATTGAGATGAATAGCAAACATGAACACTTGACAGTAGAGATGAATAGCAAACATGAAACACGTGACAGTCTAGATGAATAGCAAACATGAACATTTGACAATAGAGATGAATAGCAAACATGAACACTTGACAATAGAGATTAATAGCAAACATTAACATTTTGACAATTGAGATGAATAGCAAACATGAACACTTGACAGTCGAGATGAATAGCAAACATGAACATTTGACAATAGAGATGAATAGCAACCATGAACACTTGACAGTCGAGATGAATAGCAAACATGAACACGTGACAGTCTAGATGAATAGCAAACATGAACATTTGACAATAGAGATGAATAGCAAACATGAACGCTTGACAATAGAGATGAATAGCAAACACGAACACTTGACAATAGAGATGAATAGCAAACATGAACACTTGACAATAGAGATGAATAGCAAACATGAACACTTGACAGTCGAGATGAATAGCAAACATGAACACTTGACAATTGAGATGAATAGCAAACATGGACACTTGGCAATAGAGATGAAGAGCAAACATGAACACTTGACAATAGAGATGAATAGCAAACGTGAACACATGACAGTCGAGGTTAATAGAAAACATGAACACTTGACAGTCTGGATGAAACGCAAACATGAACACTTGACAGTCGCGATGAATAGCGGACATGAACACGTGAAAGTCTAGATGAATAGCAAACATGAACACTTGAAAATAGAGATGAGTAGCAAACATGAACACTTGACAATAGAGATAAATAACAAACATTAACACTTGACAATAGAGATGAATAGCAAACATGAACACGTGACAGTCTCGATGAATAGCGAACATGAACACTTGACAATAGAGATAAATAACAAACATTAACACTTGACAATAGAGATGAATAGCAAACATGAACACTTGACAGTCGAGATGAATAGCAAACATGAACATGTCACAGTCTAGATTAATAGCTAACATGAACACTTGACAAAAGAGATGAATAGCAAACATGAACACGTGACAATAGAGATGAATAGCAAACATGAACACTTGACAATAGAGATAATAACAAACATGAACACTTGACAATAGTGATGAATAGCAAATATGAACACTTGACAGTCGAGATGAATAGCAAACATGAACATGTGACAGTCTAGATAAATAGCTAACATGAACACTTGACAATAGAGATGAATAGCAAACATGAACACTTGACAATAGAGATGAATAGCAAACGTGAACACTTGACAATAGAGATGAATAACAAACATGAACACTTTACATTTGGAATAAATAGCAAACATGAACACTTGACAATAGAGCTGAATAGCAAACATATACACTTGGCAATATCTCTTATTATTAAACACGAACACTTGACAATAGAGATGAATAGCAAACATGAACACTTGACCATAGTGATGAATAGCAAACATGAACACTTGACAATAGAGATGAACCGCAAACATGAGCACTTGACAATATAGATGAATAGCAAACATGAACACGTGACAGTCTAGATGAATAGCAAACATGAGCACTTTACAATAGAGATGAATAGCAAACAGGAACACTTGACAGTAGAGATGAATACCAAACATGAGCACTTGACAATAGAGATGAATAGCAAACATGAACACTTGACAATAGAGATGAATAGCAAACATGAACATTTGAAAATCGAGATGAATAGCAAACATGAACACTTGACAGTAGAGATGAATAGCAAACACGAACAGTTGACAATAGAGATGAATAGCAAACATGAACGTTTGACAATAAAGATGAATAGCAAACATGAACACTTGACAGTCGAGGTGAATAGGAAACATGAACAATTGACAATTGAGATCAATAGTAAACATGAACACTTGACAATAGAGATGAAAAGCAATCTTGAACACGTGACAATAGAGATGAATAGCAAACATGAACTCTTGACACTTGACATGAATAGTAAACATGAACACTTGAAAATAGAGATGAATAGCAAACATGAACACGTGACAATAGAGATAAATAGCAAACATGAACACTTGACAATAGAGATGAATAGCAAACATGAACAGTTGACAGTCGAGATGAATAGAAAACATGAACACTTGACAGTCTAGATGAGCAGCAAACATGAACACTTGACAGTCGAGATGAATAGCAAACATGAACACGTGACAGTCTAGATGAATAGCAAACATGAACACTTGACAATAGACATGAATAGCAAACATGAACACTTGACAGTCGAGATGAATAGCAAACATGAACACTTGACAGTCGAAGTGAATAGCAAACATGAACATTTGACAATAGAGATGAATAGCAAACATGAACACTTGACAGTCGCGATGAATAGCAAACATGAACACTTGACAATAGAGATTAATAGCAAACATGAACGCTTGACAATTGAGATAAATAGCAAACATGAACACTTGACAATTAAGATGAATAGCAAACATGAACACTTGACAATAGAGATGAATAGCAAACTTGAACACTTGACAATAGAGATGAATAGCAAACACGAACACGTGACAGTCTATATGAATATCAAACATGAACACTTGACAATAGAGATGAATAGCAAACATGAACACTTGACAATAGAGATGAATAGCAAACATGGACACTTGACAATATAGATAAATACCAAACATCAAAACTTGACAATAGAGCTGAATAGCAAACATGAACACTTGACAATGAAGCTGAATAGCAAACATGAACACTTGACAATATCTATTAATTGCAAACATGAAAATTTGACAATAGAGATTATTAGCAAGCATGAACACTTTACAGTCGAGATAAATAACAAACATGAACATTTGACAATAAAGATGAATAGCAAACATAAACTCTTCACAGTCGAGATGAATAACTAACACGAGCACTTGACAATAGAGATGAATTGCAAACATGAACGCTTGACAATAGACATGAATAGCAAGCATGAACACTTGACAGTCGAGATGAATAGCAGACATGAACGCTTAACAATTGAGATGAATAGCAAACATGAACACGTCACAGTCTATATGAATAACAAGCATGAACTTTTGACAGTCGAGATGAATAGCAAACATGAACACTTGACAATAGAGATGAATAGCAAACATGAACACTTGACAATAGAGATGAATAGCAAACATGAACTTTTGACAATAGAGATGAATAGCAAACATGAACACTTGACAGTCGAGATTAATAGCAAACATGAACACTTGACAATCGACATGAATAGCAAACATGAACATTTGAAAATCGAGATGAATAGTAAACATGAACACTTGACAATCGACATGAATAGCAAACGTGAACACTTGACAATAGAGATTAATAGCAAACATTAACACTTGACAATATTTATTAATAACAAACATGAACACTTGACAATATAAATGAATAGCAAACATGAACACTTGACAATTGAGATGAATAGCAAACATGAACTCTTGACAATAGAGATTAATAGCAAACATGAACACTTGACAATAGAGATTAATAGCAAACATGAACACTTGACAATAGAGATTAATAGCAAACATGAACACTTGACAATTGACATGAATAGCAAACATGAACATTTGAAAATCGAGATGAATAGTAAACATGAACACTTGACAATCGGCATGAATAGCAAACATGAACACTTGACAATCGACATGAATAGCAAACATGAACACTTGACAATAGAGATGAATAGCAATCACAAACACTTTGACAATCGACATGAATAGCAAACATAAACATTTGAAAATCGAGATGAATAGCAAACATGAACACTTGACAATAGAGATGAATAGCAAACACAAACACTTTGACATTCGACATGAATAGCAAACATGAACATTTGAAAATCGAGATGAATAGCAAACATGAACACTTGAGTGTCGAGATGAATAGCAAATATGAACACTTGACAATAGAGATGAAGAGCAAACACGAACACATATTCATTCTGAAAGATATGACTTGTTTAGGTTATTTGTGTGATGCTTCAAAACTCTATATATGAAGAAATATCACGATTGTTCGGACGCTGAACTAAAACTTTATTCATAAATATTGTTGACATTCAGTCTATGCTGATCATGACGTAATCGACAGAGTTTTGCTATTCAAAACAGGTTAATAGACAGCTTTCAAATTTAGCAATAAAAGAGGGTTTCCCCAAACAAATTAAATTGTCAACTAGCGATCTATCCATATTTATTCCTTTTTTAGGAGATTAACAACATAGAAATAGTACGGATACTAGAATAAGAACTACATAAAGTAAAATATACAACTATTAGGAGTATAGGATATATCATTAAGGACTATGATATCACAACAATCTTGATGAAAACTATAGATTATGACGACAACGGGAGTATTTAGCTACACTGCGATAAAGCTACCCTCGAATAATTCTTTAACGATCAATATATAACTCTTTATAAAGATGTTATGCAAGCTATTATTCCGCTAAATGAGTACACTAGAAAGTATTATGGTGTTGGAAACTGTCATGCTAATAAATGAGGACTCGTGAAAGATTAATTGAAACGGTTATGCTGATAAATGGAAACTCTGCAACATGTTATGGAAATTTACGCGGTTAAATGACGACTCTAGAAGGTTTTATGGAAGATGTCATGATGCCAAACGAGGATTCGTGAAGACAAAACGATTGTTTGAGCGTTGACCTTAATTGTGACGAATATTTCGCTTTAATGAATAAGAAGTGTGGATTCAAAAACAACAGTTATTACTTACTCATGTCAATGTTTACCTGAAAGATACGTCCAGCTACTTCATATTTTACAAAGTGATGGATAGTTGAATCAACATTTTTGTAGCGAGATGTGATAAATCCTACTTTGCTTCATATAATGCATGTCGACTAGATTGGCACAAATTATATCCGTAATATTCAAGCTAGATCAATTAGGGTTCAATGTCAAAGCCATCAGGTAAAATCGAATCCCTTCAGTGTAACGTTAAGATTGCCTATATCATTGGAACAGAGAGAGAGAGAGAGAGAGAGAGAGAGAGAGAGAGAGAGAGAGAGAGAGAGAGAGAGAGAGAGAGAGAGAGAGAGAGAGAGAGAGAGAGAGAGAGAGAGAGAGAGAGAGAGAGATTTGGCGATCATTACAATTAACAGTGAAACAAAACGATGGTACTAACAGGCGCTCAGCATTAAGAGGTTAGTGTTAGGATTGGTCGGCCTGGTGTCAGAATAATGTGACTGGGTGGGACATCATGTTACATGCTACATCACTATAAATTGACACACTGCAATCATCGTAGCGATATGAGTGAAAATTTGTTAAAACTACGTCAAAACTCCAAATCACACACACACGCACACGCACACGCACACACACACACACGCACACAGTTTTTTTAATGCTGGGTTCTATAATTAATCCATTGTAATTTTCTGCTGATAGGATGGGAATGACAGTAGATCCTTACGACTTACTTGCTGCTTTAAGTGCTTTTAAACCCTTAATACTGCTAGAAAATCTCCGTTTGACATGATGCTTTGGGAGAATTGAATTTCTTAACGCTACTCGGATGTCCGTGTTTGACATGATGCTTTGGGAGCAATCAATTCATTAATACCAATAGGATTTTCACGTTTGACATGATGATTGCAGTGCATTCAATTATCAGTACTCTTAGAATGTCCACGTTCGATATGATGTCTGTTAATATTTATTTATGTCCTAATTTTCATTTTAAGAATTTCAAAAAGAAGCTGATTATTACCCAATAGCTTTAGCTTGTAGTGAAACATTCTAATCACCAACTAGATGACATTCTTCAATAGTCTACAACATACATCTTTTTAACTACATTAGAGTGTTTCTTTTCTTTTAGAAGTCTTGCATTGAATATCCAATAACAATGATCTATTGGAAATAAATAATGATAAGGTTAGAATAATAGTAGATTGGTCTGTTTTATAGACTGGAACACCGTTTTATAGACTGGAACACTGTTTTAAAGCCTGGAACACTGTTTTATAGCCTGAAACACTGTTTTATAGCCTTCAACACTGTTTTATAGCCTGGAACACTGTTTTATAGACTGGAACACTATTTTATAGCCTGGAACACTGTTTTATAGCCTGGAACAATGGATAACTTTGGGAAATATCATAAATTAGGAAACCTGACCTGATTTGTTTTCTTTTGTAGGACTGTGTTGACTCCAGGTAATAATAATATTGCATCTATATTAACTACTCTTCACAGATCTAGTAAATCCAGTTCATCACTAATATCATGGACATCTGTTAGGTCCATGGGATTTCTATCAGAAATTATTTAATATGTATTGAGATCCATTTCCTGAACAATATTATAGTCACCACAAAATGACACAAGATGAGTTATCAAAACTAGCAATATTATGTCTTATATTCTTAAAGAAATCGGAATTGTCATCTCATATTATCATCATTATAACCCTATACATCCACCAGAATTATTCAATTGTAATGAATCAATATATCTAATACAATGTATATGCCATCGCCATAAACAAATTCATTCTTTGGATAGAAAATTCAAAGTCATCTCTAAAAAGAATGGCAACATCAGCACTGCTGCTAGATTTGTGTCTAAAAACACCATTTTGTTTCACTGTACTGTCCAATTTTGCAGTACCGTGTGTTTCTTGTACATATATAATGGGATCATTTTTCATTCGCTTAATATCGCCTTTTGGAACTAGATATGTACAGACCCATTACAATCATTGATAAAAGTTTTATTTTACCGTTGATAATCTTATATGTTGTTACACGTAAGGGGTCTGTCTATCGAGCCAATCAAGCATTTGTATGAGATGGGCTGGAAGTCCCTTGTTTTTCACTATTTCAATGGCTTCCAGACAACAGTCGTTGTCAACTTATAGTTCTCGTAACGCGCTAACATATGACTTTTTTCTGTAATGACCACAAGTAACACAACTTCACAATTTCATGGCTTCTCTTTCTTAGGATTCCATAGCGTAACGTTAGTTTTTCATTCCATGAAATACAAATCACAACTCAAACACCCACTGCAGAGAATTATTTCCGATTCCATCCAAGTCAAAACATAACCCTGAACCACATTTCACATGTGAACCTCCACCAGAGCAACAATAAAAGGCAACTAAGCGATACACAGTCTAAGTAACTAAATGGTAAATTGAAAGAAATGTAATTAGATGCTAAATGTGATATCGTTGGCTATGGCACATTTTGAAGCAATAAATTGGATGCATTACTCAGACCGTTTTAAAATGTGATCTTACCGCAGATATATTTAAGGTCCAACATTGACATGAATCAAGGATTCGCAATGATGTGTCGAATTCGTACTGATTAATCATGTATATAAAATTGATGAGCAATCATCTGACATGCACATAGACCAGGTAAAGACGCTCTTAAATGTCTCTCAAAAATGAGTTCGCACTTCGTCAGTCAAATATTCCAACGACGTGCTTAAAATCTCAACCTGCACTTTATAAGTTTTTGTGATCTTGAACCGTACATAAACCGATGTTATCAATGATTAAATCAACAAAAAGTATGAAAAGGTCTTCACCACGTTTGATAAATACAACCGAGAAGGTACAGGATTGATTCTTTCCAGATATGGGAAGTTCATGTTAAAGTTTCCTCGTACAAGCCTTTTCGAGGGTTGACTGATATTCCTTCATCAGCTTGTATAACGATAAACGAAGTGAACCGATATTTTAAAGGAGGGTTCAGGCTCGCAAATACCGACAACACCTGGGTGGTACTCAAGCTGACAACAAAGATTTAACTGTACAGGTTTCGGAGACAATACTGGAAAGTTTGAACGACCAAACACTGGAACAGGGGCCTTCATCCGAAATTACTGTTCTCACATAAACGCTAGCGGGTTAATTTTATTCTGCTCTTGTTGAGTAATATCGACGGTCCAGAGGAGCGGTACTATTATTAGTAGATAAAATTTCTTTCCTGAATGATGTACCTGCATAGCAAGAATAAGCAGAGAAGATTTCCATCCTGGCGCTGGATGAGCGTATTCATAACGCAAAGGCTGTTTTACAACCAAGACTTGCAAAGCGGGTGGTCAGCAAGGAACCACAACTTAAGATCATGCCAGAGGATGGTAAAACATTTTGAAATTCACTATGAGCAAAGATGAAATTCCGTATATGATTTACACGGATTTTGACCGGTTGATCCCTTACGTTCAGATCAATACGGGTATGTTGATCCCTTACATTCAGATGAATACAGTATGTTCATCCCTTACGTTCAGATGAATACGGGTATGTTGATCCCTTACGTTCAGATGAATACGGATATGTTGATCCCTTACGTTCAGATGAATACGGGTATGTTGGTCCCTTACGTTCAGATGAATACGGGTATGCGGCCGGCACAAGACAATTCAGAAGCGGCTTCTTCATTCGCGTTGATGTTTTCCGGGACAGTTAACTAGACAAACTTCGCAGGCTGATTACGGGCCCAGCATTTGAGTCACACAGGATCAAGACAAACTTCGCAGGCTGATTACGGACCCAGCATTTGAGTCATATACGATCAAGACAAACTTCGCAGGCTGATTACGCACCCAGTAATTGAGTCACACACGATCAAAACAAACCTCGCATGCTGATTGCGCACCCAGTATTTGAGTCACACCCGATCAAGACAAACTTTGCAGGCTGATTGCGTACCCAACATTTGAGTCACACACGATCAAGACAAACTTCGCAGGCTGATTGCGCACCAAGCATTTGAGTCATACACAATATCGGATTTGTTGCCATGCACGGCAGGAAATTATGCTAAAGTTGACAAAACCCAACCCATTTGTGTGTGTGTGTGTGTGTGTATATATATATATATATATATATATATATATATATATATATATATATATATATATATATATATATATATATATATATCGCGTCCGTATTCGATCTGTCGAAGCTACTTACTCATGTGCGACTTTTAATATGATACGTATAGACACCGCTAAGGCGATAACGTCAAAATGCTGTCTACTTGCACGGACTCGCTGATAATTCAACTTACTTACCACTGAAAATGTTTACATGAACATGGTTAAGTCAAAAGTCGTTTTTCATACAGTGAATCCTTTAGGATCCAAATAATTAAGAAAATAGACCAAACATACTGATATACAAAACTAAAATTTTAAATTTTTTGAAATATATTAAATCACTTTTTAAATTAAATAAAGCAAGTTAAAAAATTTTGAAGTTGCATGGAATCAAGCTTGCTACGTAATGCTTTATCAAACGAATATTATATTTACATTTTTTTTACAAAGTCTTAGCTCAAACATCAGCAAAAAAGATCCGTTTATTCAATGTGTAAAGTAAAGGAGTAATGAAATCCTGCTTCTTTTGTTCATTTACCAATGAGCTTAGTAAAACGTGAACACGTTGCGATTTCCTATTGTTCTTAATGAGAAGTATAGTTCCATCAGTGTTCTAAATAATTTACAAAGGCGTGGGGTTAATTTCCTACGTCGTCAAATTAGCAATCTGTCTTCAAGCAGAAATACCATACGGTGCTGTACGTGAAACTCGGATTATAACTGTCATGTATAGATTGAGAGCTCGAATATTATTTATAGGTGTAAACTGAGATGCACAATTCATGACACATTTCCAGCATAACTGATAAACAGATAATCCCAACTACTTTTTCTTTATATGGATTCTGAATTCTCGAAGTTAGCTGGTTTTTCATAGTCCCCTAAGACGAATATACAGGGCATTTCCTTTTCCCAAATTATTTCCAGAGAGATTTCATCTTGTAGGAGACCCTACTCCATACATAGACACCCAACAATGTGATATTTTAAGAAGTGGTTTCGATGCCATGCTGAAATCATGCGCATTCTCATTCCATTATCATACGTTTCGATTGTGCATCGTATTATGCACTGTTGGGTTTTACATTAACGTTTTTCCAAGTGTAGTTCTTGTTAAAAGTGAATGGCATTAGATGTGTGTGCATGCATGAAGCTATGCGTATCTCTTTGAAATGAGAACTGTCCACTTTAAATTTACAAGTTCGGATAATGTTTATTGAGCACACAAAAAGATGCCAAAATAGATTTTTTCCCAATTTGCCAACCTAAAACCGTTCCAATGATTATATGATGTTTTAATCAAGTGATAACATTTAACTGGGAATACACGACTGTTCATACAAACATCATACCTAATATCAGAATGCAGTCCTGAACTAGAAGCCCTTCTATAGACGTGCAATTAATACTAGACTTTTCATTTTTCTATTTGCGGTGGGGTGTGATGCGGTGCGGTGGGGTGGGGTGCGGAATATATACCCAGTTGCTCATACGTTCATCTGCCTTGAAAGGCTCTTGAAATAATGTCAGTGAAGTATAGTTTATACTTCACGGAATTTTGAATGGTAGACACATTTTTCATACTTTACGGTACTTTACGGATATTTGGATGGTAGACGTGTTTTCATAATTTACGGACATTTTGTATGGTAAACGTGTTTTTCATAATTTACGGACGTTTTAGATGGTAGACGTGTTTTTCATAATTTACGACATTTATATGGTAGACGTGTTTTTCTCATAATTTACGGACATTTGTATGGTAAACGTTTTTTTTCAAAAAAAAAATTTACGGACATTTGTATGGTAAAAGGTGTTTTTTAATAATTAACGGACATTTTGGATGGTAGACGTGTTTTTCATAATTAACGGACATTTTGGATGGTAGACGTGTTTTTCATAATTAACGGACATTTTGGGTGGTAGACGTGTTTTTCATAATTTACGGACATTTGGATGTTAGGCTTCTTTTTCATTATTTACTGACATCATGGATCGTATGCACGTTTTTATTTACTACTTCACCGACGTTTGGATGGTGGATACGTATTTTACACTTCACTGATATTTGAATGAAAGATGCGTCAGATAATATTGTTCTAAACGAGTAAAAGATATGGACTTACAATAGCTTTAATAATATTAAAAATTTCGTGTTTCCTTTATTTGTTCATTATATGATTATTTTATAACTTATAATGTTTACTTATGCATGCTGCAACTAAAACATGCCAGCAACAAAAAATAAACAAAATAACATACAAAATAATGGTCCATATAATTAAATATAGTTACAGCATGATAAATCGATAAAGAAAAAATTGAAGAAAGAAACGTAGAAAGAAAGAACAATTAACAACCAGTGTTTTTATGAGAGGTTCGCAAATCTTGGTTTTAATATGTATTTGTTAAACTGTAATATATTAATTTTTAAATTATGTTTGTAGCTAAATGATACAGAAAGAATTCATTTTATTTTGTAATCTTGATATAATGAGATTCATTATGATTTCTATATTATACAAGTAAGAATAATTCAAAAAGGAACAATTAATATGTACCTACCTGAAGCAAACATCAAATGAACATTCTTCTATTGTTTGTTATCTCCATTAATTTACCAAAGCTGGAAATATCTTAAATATGTCTGTGTTTCTTTTGAACTCATCCTGAACACACGAATAAAAAGACACGGCTTTTAAACAACAAAGTAGACGAAAATGCAAGTTTATCTCTCATATGCAGCAACTGTTTTCACACCGAACACACTGCAAATATATAATATGACTGATTGGGACATATTCCACGTTTTGTGTAGACAATGCTAAATCTGATAAACGAGTAGTAAAATGATCCAGCCTGTCCAATGGTGCCACAAGTTGTATTCACGTGTTCTATAAAATCAATATTACATCTGGAGAACTCATTCGATGATCGAGACACATAGCTATACTTATGAATTGATGATAATTAACGTCTTATGGGCAATCGAAACTGAAATTTTGAACTAATTATTTGTAATATTACAGAATTCATTAGGCCAGCACCTGTCAATCACTCATATATTTACACCATTATGCTACCAGTAATTTGTGTACGATGTTGTCAAAATGCCACCACTCCCTCCTTTCAGTGACAAAAAAAGACTCACAACTTTAATATTTGTATAGAGTTTTCATGTATTTAGATTATCAGACTATATAATCATTTAATTCTTCTTAATTATTGAAGGAAATGATAATAATTAATTTTTGGCATGTCTTTGGCATTACATGTTTATTCTATACATTACGTTAAGATGGTAGAATTGTATTTACCATGATTAATAACAGGTAAACTAGTAATGAATAGGTAATTTACCTTGTACAAAAAAAAATTAAAAAGCGGTTTTTGGTTGGAATGCCCAATACTTATAAGTATTCACAAATTACAGACAAAACCTACCTCTGAAGACTGATGCAAATAATTACTAGTATAGTCATCAATTGCCATCAAACACACTCATTTCAGTCGTAAACTACGACTATTAACTAATTCAACAATGAATTGTCATATCAACGTGTAAATCTCGATTGATAATCTGTTTGGCATTAAATAGAAATTATATGAGTTATATTTTAAAGTGTTATCGTAATCACATAGGTATTGTTTGATTTTTGTATTGCTTTTCTTTTAACTGAAATAAATCTTTGATAAGTCTCGACATAGCATCTGTTGCACTTTTATATATTTATATTCTTCCATCTTCACATGCAAAAGTGTACAACTTAATTATACGGATCAGTAGTAAGGACAAAGGTTGTAATGAGGGCGTGAGTAAGATTTCTTTTTGCTACCCTTTTCTGGAGCCTCCATCTATTGCTGACATGAGCACAAGAATTTTTTGAGGTTTTAGGTCGTGTTCTGAGAGTTATGCCACTAAAACATTCGGTCTGTCGTGGGGAAATCCCCACCGCCTGTCGTGGGGAAATCCTACCCCTGCCGCCTAAAAATGGGGCCATTTAACCTAACACCAACAAAATGCAACATTTTTATGATATCTATATAGCGCATTACACACTCCTTTAAATGGAATGTAATCCAGTCTATGCCTTCTGTATATTAGTATTATACTAAATATATAAACACCAAATCAGTTTTCTTACCTCTATGCCAAATTATAAATTATAACGATATTTAAAGCCATTTGAATTCAAGTAAATTGTGTAAGCAATAGATGGCTCTAAACGTTGTTTTCGAGTTATTTGTGAAAGCACGTCAAATAAAGCAAAATTTATTTGATTGGTATAAACTTAAGCCAGCCATAATTAGTGGCCAGGGGTTAGCCACCGTCCTTGGAGACTAACCGTTTGCATCAGCTAATACATAGCCAAATGACAGCTCTGATGAAAAAATAGTCTGCAATACCTTTGCTATGTTTTTGAACCAGTCATCAAAAAATATGTAAAGATCGCCACAAGCAAAAATTATTGGCAACGATATTTGCATTGAGACTATAGACGGTTTTAGCTATTTCCTTGTTGTGCCTTTGACCTCAATACACTTCTTCTTTTGGAATTAGAATGTCCTTTTGTCAGAAATGTAGACAAATTGCCAGAATGTTTGCGACAAACATCATCATGGCGTAGGTATCAATGGTTGCTTCATTTGTTAAATGAAACTGTTCTTTGTAAGTGCAAGCTAAAAGAGTTAGAGATTTGTCCAGAATATGACACAAAAATTTCACAACATAGATTAACGCAGATACTTAAAGATCACAGAATTCTTAAGCGATGTCTACAAGTTCGTTGACTTTGGCGAATCTCCGCATGAAAATTATGACAACTGATATCAGTATTCAACGAAGCAATACATTATTATCATGAACAAATTTGGCTCCAAAAGAATGGCTGCCGTGTATAGATACTCCGATAACACCCTGGACAAGTTTCCATAAAATGGTGTCTAGAAGACATTTGAGAGATGATATCATTTATTAATAACCTTAATGCCGCTTTAAGATTTATCAGGAGCGTTCACAAGATGGTTTATCATAAGCAAACGCATGTCCAGAACACTTCAATATATATGCCGATATTACCACAGAATAAGAACACGATGCCATGTGCTTCGAGAAAAATACAACAACATTGGACACATCTCTCTCTCTCTCTCTCTCTCTCTCTCTCTCTCTCTCTCTCTCTCTCTCTCTCTCTCTCTCTCTCTCTCTCTCTCTCTCCGATATTTTCAAAACTTGATTTTAGTCTGAATCTGTACTATAGATTTGATGACTTGATTAATGCAACATAGATTTGTTGACAGAGGCTTTTGTACGAACAATAAATATAAGCACGTGAAAGCAATCATTGCTCCAAACTTGAAAACTCTCCGTGCTTACGTTCCACCTTACATCGGTTGTATGACTTCATAAAACAGTAAAATAGACATTAGGATTTGTAAGAAATGCCATTAATATCACCTAGAAACCATAAAATAAAACTAAGAAGCACTTGACTATTAGTCTAACATAGTCATCTCGTTAAATTGAGCTCCTATTATTCTTTTTAAAAGCTCAATTTAACGAAATGGCTATATATGACAGGCGTTCCAATTTGTCTCTGTCATTCTTTAACACGATCAACATGTACAATAATCGCTGCCTTCTTTTTCATGCTTCTAATTTTTTCGCATACATTTTCTCATACCGTGAATCTATGCCTACGATCCGCAACTAGGTCATCAATGCAGTAAGTGATTTCAGTGATGGCACTGCCTGATAATGGACGACTGCAACCAGAGCGGTCAGATCAACTGAAGCATCACCAAAGAAAACCCAAGCAGATGAATAATAAAAAACGGCCGAAACATACTATCGCATTGTAAAGTACGAGGATTATATAATATACTTTGTAAATAAGCTTGCTACGGGTCTTGCACTTGTTGGAACATTGGCAGTCAAAAAAAAGAATAGTTTTTGGGTCAGTTTGCGATAAGCTTGCTAAACTGGCTGATGGCACTTTCCATGATACACCAGTTACAAATGATGATACAACCAGTCATATTAACAACCGTTTAGCTTTGATATAACACTCCATGTTCACTATTTGCAGAAAAATACAAAGGAGAAGCTTACAGTAATAAAAAAATAAACTATTTCAGGAAATGTTAGTAGATGCACTTAGCCTTATTGTTAAGCCTGTAAAAATATGAAAATCTAGACACCATTGTTCTTTTTAGTGCTCTAAATGTTGCTAATGAAACGATTGTGGATCATAAAGTAGAGTGTTTAAGACAGTGAAATACCAACTTAATAATCCGACAGTAAGGATGTTATCTTCCCCCTGCCATAACCATTATGAACCTGAGCGATGACCAAAGCAGAATCTAGTGTTTTCAATGACAGGCTGTCTAGCAGATCAGTAACGAGAATGGTGTGTCAAAACATCGAAAACTATTTTTTTGACGGCGATGAAACCCATTATGTTCCAAGTTTAAACAGACCAAGTCCTAATGCTGTAGATTAATTTGACTCGTTCAGTTTGCGACCATGCGACACCATCAAAAGCAACTTTTCTGGTGCAGAGCGCGGTTTTGTTTATAATTCAACTCAGAATTAACATTTGGATAGTTCAGCTTGCGGTCTTTAAAGTATTTCATTTATCACATCACGATCTAAAGGAAACCCCTCATTTGACATGTTACTTGATCTGAACGCTTAACCAACTCTAAACAAAGAAGAGCTGGTTTAGAAATAAATTTAAGTCAACGTCAGATATATTGACTGATTCATGGTGCCGAAAAAATACTGATGACAAATAACGGGGTTCATATAAGAAACCGCTCTGTGCCGATTGCAGCTTAACAAAATCCAGATATGCGGTTGCATCGAAACTTGTAATAAACCGCCTATTGTTGCCTTATACATCTAATTGTTCGATATATGATTTTTTTTTTTGTTGCAAAATGTATTTGCATGCTTCTTCTGACTATCTATTCAATGGAATAAAATTATCAGCCATTGTACTGGCTGTATACGTTGTAAACTTTATGGCGGTACCTTTGATATATACCAGCTCATTGGCAAGCTAACAAAGCCAAACGGCGGTTGCACACTGCCAGGACATGCGTATACGTGTCCTTACAGTCCTCTGCATGTGCAGATCGATACAAAATGACCAGCCGTTGCTGGGCAAAGAACCTTATATGCTACAGTTACGCGTCATTTCATTGATATGAAGCCTTCCCAGCGGACAAAAGCAGCAAGATTATGCTTGATGAATTAGCAGAGATAAACTAAATTCTTAAATCGTTTTGTCCAATCAAATAAAGCATACATATACAATTGTCTATGTTACGTATGTCTACTAGAAGCAGCCTGAAACCCTGTTTGATACCACTGCAACTCACTACAGAAATCCACTTGCAATTTTTGAATAAAATCTCACTTTGACGAAGCCGTTATATAATCTAATGACGCCAGTACGGATAAAAACAGCGAAAATTACTGAATGACATTGGTCGAATTAATATTTGCAACAATAATAACGTGGTATTTCGCAACAGCGTCTCTAGTACCAAGCATCATTCTATGATGGGGCTGACTGGAAATTCAACATGTGGTTATGATTATATGCCATAAAACACAATCTTCGAGATTAACGAAAACAATATTTTGATGGGTACTACAATATTTTACAAGGTTTGACAAGTTGTTGAAATGTGCTATGTTTTTCAATATGCGTCATAAGCCCATCAGAGTATAGTACGCTTTGTGGACGGCAATTTTTTAAAGTGCTAGCCAGAATTAAAAACAGCAAAAGTTAAACTAACATAAAAAATTAAAAGTGTTTTATGTGGGCAATTATGTGGTTAAAAACCCAATAGAGTAAGAACTTATATAGCATGCCAAAACCCAGTTGGATTTTACCGGCATTATATTTCCTGCTGAGGTCGATTAAGTGCCCATGTTTTAGAGACTAAATACTATTTCAGTATTTTTTGTATGGATGATTATAAAATTGTTGATTTCCTTTAGGTTCATATCGAGATCTAAATCTTTAGCGGTCTTATGAATAGCCACTATATCGAAAAACACTATAAGCTATTTTACTGCAGAAAATGCCTCAATGACCTACTTGCGTTAATACCACAAGAGCCACAGTGCAAGTCAAAGGCCAATATATATATATATATATATATATATATATATATATATATATATATATATATATATATATATATATATATATATATATATATATATATATATATATATATATATATATATAGATGCAATAAACTGACGACGAACAGTACGAAACTAGTAACTAACTAGCCTAAGCGCTTTCGACTCTTAATGAGTCTTTTTCAAAGGCAAATACAAAACATAGTTACGACAAACAAATAAACACAAAAACGTTGCGTCCGTAAACCTCCACATTTCTATCTTCACATGTGCTAAAACTATAAATACAACCAGCTTGTATAGACTAGTTGCGGAAACTGAAAACGTTGTATATACAACGTTTTCAGTTTCCGCAACGTTTTCAGTTTCCGCAACTAGTCTATACAAGCTGGTTGTATTTATAGTTTTAGCACATGTGAAGATAGAAATGTGGAGGTTTACGGACGCAACGTTTTTGTGTTTATTTGTTTGTCGTAACTATGTTTTGTATTTGCCTTTGAAAAAGACTCATTAAGAGTCGAAAGCGCTTAGGCTAGTTAGTTACTAGTTTCGTACTGTTCGTCGTCAGTTTATTGCATCTATTTTAATTAATCCCTGACAGACGTGATCCCTTGGTGGATCCAGTACGCTTGAGAGGGTTGTTATTCGCCATATGATTTGTATTCTTTATATATATATATATATATATATATATATATATATATGTATATATATATATATATATATATATATAGATATATATATATATATATATATATATATATATATATATATATATATTAGCGTTTGGAAATTTACATCACGAAAATGAATGCAGTTTATCCCGATTCTGAAGCACTTACTATTTCCTCTGCGTGCTGCGACAAAATTCCGTAAGCTTCTCTTACCATAGATTAACAAGAATGCGTTCCTTGTGGCTATTGGTACAGGTTGATCTGTATTAAGGAAGCCCTAAGCAAATCTATTAAATTGTATCGCGTGCTATCTGCGTAGAATATTCCATAAAGAGTTTATTTTGCAAAATAGAATAGTTGACAACAGTTCCTGCAACCAAAATGAGTCAAAGGGCAGACAAATGGGGTGATTTTCTTAAATCTGACAAGAGCAGGATTTGTGAGGAGAAACTTGGCTACGGTCGAGATAGAGATACTTGTTATTTCATGGGCAAATATCGCGGTGCGGCCCATAACCAATGCAATCTTGTCTGAAGATGCCATATTTTTTCTGATGGTGCTACATAACCAATGTAGCAATGTAAATTTATTCAGGACATTTCTTGTGTCCCAGATAAAATGGAGCGTTGCATGTCATTTTCACGTGGTTACATACCGACTGTTATCAGTTTATGCAAGACTCAATAAATGTATTGGTCAAATATACAAGTATGTCGACATAACGCCAACCAACCTGGTGATCACCTTGATTTTATGACGCACAAATGAATGAAACAAGTCTGCGGCAGAAAACAGACTTCGGTGAGCTTAAGAATGTGGGCTACGCACGTGCCTGGAAAGGGTGAAAGAAATTTGACAAAAAACACTTTGTGAATATCATGACCTATATCTGAAAACGGATATGTATTACTCGGTAACGTGTGAACAATATTTCTTGAGCTGATCTCTGCATGTTTTATTACAGGCTAGTTTTTGCCCTGTATTGAGAGAGTAAGGGCATGTCTTGGGGTTGCAGCGCTCTAGATGTATATGGTACAGCTGGAATTGATAACAGACATCGACATTCATCATTTCATCGAAAAAGTACTTTGCGGTGGAATTTCAGTGATGGCCAACAGGCATTCTGTCAGCCTCTCTGCCTGACCACTCAAACAAGCAAACACAGAATAACTGTCACATGTCAGAAAAAAAATGGGCTTTTGCCGGATATCTCTAGAACATTTAAAGAATAAATATTGCAGAATGACAATGACACTGGCTTTGCATTGGAAATTTGTGTTGAGTATCTGACGTCAAACAAAAATATGGCGGTGACAAGGTCTAGTTTTTTATAACTTAGCTGGATTTGCTGTTTTACCAGAGATGGGTGGATCTTACGAATACGCATTTGGCTGGAAGGAGCAATTTGATCTTTTTTAATATTATAAAAATAGCAATTTCCCTGTTGAAAAAAAAAAGAATCAACCACAGAATGGAGATAAAAAAATTAAATAAAACTTCCTTTGTTCCAATAACGGATTTTGTTCGCATCAGAGCAAAAATGTATTCCATTAAACTTTTTGATGACAGTGGTAAAAAGTTTGAAAATGGGACAAAGAAAAATTTCATAAAAATTACCATCGAACATGAAAATCATCAGAAAGCGCTTCCTGGTGAAAAAAATGATTCAACAATGAACAAGACTGAATATGGTGACTGTATGAACGCGATTGCATACGGTGACTGTATGAACACGATTGCATAAGGTGACTGTATCAACGCGATTGCATACAGTGACACTATTAATGCGATTGCATACGGTGACTGTATGAACACGATTGCATACGGCGACTGTATGAACATGATTTGCATACAGTGACTGTATTAACGCGATTGCATACGGTGACTGTATGAATGCGATTGCATACGGTTACTGTATGAACATGATTGCATACAGTGACTTATTAACGCGAATGCATACGGTGACTGTATGAACACGATTGCATATGGTGACTGCATGAACACGATTGCATACGGTAACTGTATGAACACGATTGCATACTGTGACTGTATGAACACGATTGCATACGGTAACTGTATGAGCACGATTGCATTCGGTGACTGTATGAACACGATTACATACGGTGACTGTATGAACACGATTGCATACGGTGACTGTATGAACACGATTGCATACAGTGACTGTATTAACGCGATTGCATACGGTGACTGTATGAACACGATTGCATACGGTGATTGTATAAACACGATTGCATACGGTGACTGTATGAACACGATTGCATACGATGACTGTATGAACATGATTGCATACAGTGACTTATGAACACTATTGCATACGGTGACTGTATAAACACGATTGCATACGGTGACTGTATGAACACGATTGCATACGGTGACTATAAACGCGATTGCATACAGTGACTGTATGAACACGATTGCATACGGTGACTGTATAAACACGATTGCATACGGTGACTGTATGAACACGACTGCATACGGTGACTATATGAACACGATTGCATACAGTGACACTATTAACGCGATTGCATACGGTGACTGTATGAACGCGATTGCAAACAGTGACTGTATGAACGTGATTACATACGGTGACTGTATGAACATGATTGCATACGGTGACTGTATGAATGCGATTGCATACGGTGACTGTATGAGCACGAATGCATTCATTGACTGTATGAACACGATTACATACGGTGACTGTATGAACACGATTGCATACGGTAACTGTATGAACGCGATTGCATACAGTGACTGTATGAACGCGATTGCATACAGTGACTGTATAAACACGATTGCATACGATGACTGTATGAACACGATTGCATACGGTGACTTATGAACACCATCGAACATGAAAATCATCAGAAATCGCTCCCTGGTGAAAAGAATGATTCAACAATGAACAAGACTGAATATGGTGACTGTATGAACGCGATTGCATACGGTGACTGTATGAACACGATTGCATACGGTGACTGTATAAACACGATTGCATACGGTGACTGTATGAACACGATTGCATACGGTGACTATAAACGCGATTGCATACAGTGACTGTATGAACACGATTGCATACGGTGACTGTATGAACACGATTGCATACGGTGACTGTATGAACACGATTGCATACGATGACTGTATGAACACGATTGCATACGGTGACTTATGAACACCATCGAACATGAAAATCATCAGAAATCGCTCCCTGGTGAAAAGAATGATTCAACAATGAACAAGACTGAATATGGTGACTGTATGAACGCGATTGCATACGGTGACTGTATGAACACGATTGCATACGGTGACTGTATAAACGCGATTGCATACAGTGACACTATTAACGTGATTGCATACGGTGACTGTATGAACGTAATTACATACAGTGACTGTATTAACACGATTACATACGGTGACTGTATGAACACGATTGCATACAGTGACTATGAACACGATTGCATACGGTGACTGTATGAACACGATTGCATACGGTGACTGTATGAACACGATTGCATACGGTGGCTTTATGAACATGATCAGGTCTTACATAATATGATTGTAAACAAGATAGGGCTATCTTTGTACGACAAGAGCTATGTTCCAGTAATGGCGTCAGTACCATGGCTAAAGGCTAGTTCTGAAGCAAACAAATATTAACTCTCATATTATTGCAAAGATTAATCTTCGTAATAAACCAAACTGAGAACCTGACATTACGTACAGGTAAAACATCGTGTTTATCCATCCTGCCCACTAATAATATATTTGTTTCATTCAAAACATTTGTCCAGCTTCTGATTCTGATGCAAACGATGGTTTATTAGTTGCAATAAATTTTATGGTTTTTTTTCAAAATTACTATCATCACTTGCATTTACTCTCCTATTTTATTCTGAGGTGACAATTTCTAAGTTGATGATTTTGTTGTCGGTTACGTTGTTGTATAAATTATCCAGAACGAAATTATATGGATTTGTTCCAAGATAGCACTTAAAAACAAACGGCGGACACTCACCTTCCTTCCAACAGCACATCTGCCGGAAACGCACACAAAGCAGTAACTACTATCATTTGGTCTCTTGGCAAGAACTTTCTGTCTTAAAATAGATCTTAATTCTTGTTTTCGTTTGTTTAATAAGAGATGCAGTCGGGATGATTATAGGTTTGTGGAAGGCCAAAATGGCTTGCATTAAATATAAGGAATTTCGTATGATACATAAAATGTTACCCTATAAATTGTTCTATGTTAAATGGCTGTTATTGGTGCTAGGGGTATCATTTCCCCATGATCGACTGTCTTTTGTTTTCACGTATTACAGAGCATGACCTGAAGCATGCAAAACAAATCTTGCGCTCAAAGGTTCAGTGGATAGAGGATTCAATTAATGTGTGTTTGTGTGTGTGTGTGTGTGTGTGTGTGTGTGTGTGTGTGAGAGAGAGAGAGAGAGAGAGATGGAGATTCACACATTCAATTAATGTGTGTGTGTGTGTGTGTGTGTGTGTGTGTGATTGAGATTCATATTTTTCAAAGAATATATGTTTACTCCAAACATCTAATTAGTTCACCTAAAGGCCAGCAAAAAATAAGACCAGCGTTACAATTAACACATTTACAGTTATTTGTACACTTACAAATGGCCAACAACTAAGTTGGGGGGCACATTTAGCATCTATAGTAATAATGAGATCAGCGAGAAACAATTTTTGAAGAAGACAAAAGAAAAGACGATAGAGCTCATGTACATGTGATGTCCTTTTCAATTATATTTTTTTTGCTTTCGCTTTCAATAAAGAGCCACTTTATGAGTTATCACTAGTTAGTATGATTTTACTTCCAAATGATAGCTGTATAAAATATGAGCTTGATAGCACAGTATGTTTTGCACGCACATCCACCACCAAATAAATAAATAAATAAAATTAAATAAAAAAACAAAAACAGAATAGACTAATGAATTGTGTAACAAGAGAGAAACTATCAAATCCTTCGAATATTGTAGAGTCTGTGTGTATTAAAAGTTCTGGACAAAGAACATTCAAAATAATTAATACTCACTAAAAGACACCATTTGACCAGTTTCCCATAGCAATGTTGCTGTAAAACTTAGATGGGGCCGCCGTCTAAATATTAACCAAGAGAAGTTGTTTAATCTGTAACTGCATTTTGGTTTATTTATTGCTTCATCAAGGAACCCTTTGCTAAAACAAAATACAGTCTAGTGCTTTTTAAATGCCTATAGCTGTATGCAACCATTCTCGCAGTATGCAGTATGTGTAGCATTTATTGCCTTACGTAGAACGTGAAGCGCGTTTAATTTATTGTAACCAATGCAAGAGCTTATTTCGATTTAATCAAAATCATAAAGGAAACTGCTTTGATGTTTACTGAAACAATTGCAGTTTTTTCACTTTTTGAAGATATTGTACATTGTTTGTCATCCAGTAATCCCATTTATGTCATGCAAATTGGAACACGGATTAAAGAGGCTTGCAATATTTTATCTATTACTTTAGTCTGGTATATCAATCGATGATTTCAATATCCCATGACTTACTTTAGTCTGGTATATAAATCGATGATTTCAATATTCCATCACTTACTTTAACATAGTGCATTACAAGCATGAACGACATTCTTTGTGGTTTGTTAACGATACAAATTTCGTTGAATCTTCAGCTATTTTATATGCGTCATTGACATTGATGCTTTGACTGTTATCAGAGATGTTAGATGCAAAAGAAAACCAGCCTGCTGGTTGGCCTAGTGTCAGGAAAATGTGACTAAACAGGACATCATGCAAAATGTTTGCTGCATGATTCCCCAGTCGTAGACATTACTATAAACTGTCACACTGCAGACATGACTAAAAAGTTGTTAAAGCTACGTTATAAATCTAAATCACACACACACAAACACACATACACACACACTGAAGGCCTAATAACCAAAATACCTCGTTACATCTAAAAGTTGTGACTGAAAAGTTGTTACAGCTACGTTAAAAATCTCTCTCTCTCTCTCTCTCTCTCTCTCTCTCTCTCTCTCTCTCTCTCTCTCTCTCTCTCTCTCTCTCTCTCTCTCTCTCTCTGAAGGCCAAATAATAACCAATTTACCTCGTTACATCTAACAAAACAAAGAAATGAATAGAGAATGTACGTGAGCTAAGTTACTCAAGACAATTCATTCATTCCGTCTTTAGAATAAGTGCACGTAGTACACAGATAAGCACACGTAGTACACAAGCTACGAAAATATTGCATGACGCATTATTAAAGATTGGACTTAAGAGATTGTCTAACGATAGTTAAGCTGTCTTTGCAGACCGTTTAATGAGTCAGTTTTGACTGTTACTTCCGTTAGGATACAAGTTAATATATTTTAAGATGAACGGGAATGGGTTTATCTGGGGTTTTTAGGCTAGAGGTAGTTGGGGGTTATCGAAGGTTAATTTGAAGACAGAATTATAGCGTGATTTCCCCGTTAGACTTTCCAAAAATACGGTACAGAATAAAATCAGCAAATCATGCTAAGGATGGTCTACTGACTGATTCTGCCTCGGTCAATTATCCCATACATTTTATAGGAAGAATGAGGCAATAATAAGCAGATAAATGGGCACATAATAATTTCTGAAAATATTTTATAATTAAATGTTTCTTTCATGCTTCATCAGGGTATATTCATAGTTCCCGTGATATTTTTGGGATAAAGATTACAAATGCATCCTAATTCAAATCATGTCTGTCTAGTTATTGGTAATTTGATATTGGCGTCAAAGCATTTTTTTGTTCAATGAGAACATTTTCCATTAATATCAACAAGCGATTCATCCCGCATGATAGTTATCTGACAGAACGTTTGTGTGTTGAACTGAATAAAAACAACCATTTTATGCAAAAAATTTATTTCACATAAGGACATCACATTTACCTTAAAGTCGTGACAAGTAAAATTAAAACTCATTCATATATGAGAATTCATCTCTTCTAATAATTATTCCATGTCAGTAACAACATACATAAATATGGTCAAAAATGAGCGAGGATTTTGTTTTAGCAAAAAATCTGTCATTATATAATTAGAACTGGTAAATTTATTAATTGAACTGATTCATTCTGAAAATACCATTACTCATCTAGTCGAGTCTAACCTGTCCCTGAGATACGTAGAGTTTACTTATAATTACGTTATGCATACAAACGGTAATCTGTCTTCAATTTTAAGCATTTTTGGAAAACACATATTAATTTATATTGTTACACGGTCTTGGAAGTTTACAATATTGCGTCAAATATAATCCTTTTCTGTGCCATTTTCACAAAACATTGGACTAATAAGGTGAGACAATACATTAGTGCATTTTTGTATTTGTCCGTCTGTATATGTACACACACACACACACACACACACACACACATTTAAAAAAAACATGCATTTTAAGCGTTGGTATAAGGCAAATTGATATACCAATACTATTGATATATCAAATTGTGGCCCCGAGTGGCCGAGTGGTCTAAAGCGCTGTCCGTTACGGATCACTGCCATCTCACCTCTGTCTGCATGTGTTCGAGTCTAGGATTCGGCGAATGTGGATATGTGAGAAAGCTTGCCAGTAGCTTATCGTGGGTCGGTGGTTCTTTCCGGTGATTTCCCGGTTTCTTCCTCCACCAATAATACTGGCCGCCATGAATAACCTATCGTGTGCTGAAAAATGGCGTTAAGCCCAACAACAACAACAATATATCAAATTGTGATCCGCCCATGGAGCAATAATACGCATATATAAACATTCTCGTGAGCGTCTGCAGTTGATTCGATTCTAAATCAATGATCAATTTCTACAAATCAGTCACTAGTGATGTATGAAAAATAATGCTGGAAAGCATTAATAATCCCCGTTTTATAAATTATTAAAAAAATGTACACATTTTAATCACAATCATTTCTGCTTTCTGTTTTCCCCTCTCCTCTCAAGCATAACTGACAAATTGCGCAGAAATGTGGAATAAGAGAAACAAAAAGGATTTTAGGTTCAACTAAAACCTTGAAATAGAAATTACACCAAGTATGTCTCGTCGTAACGATATGTATGCACTTTCCTATGGATTTATCAACAGCGTTTATCAATAATACAATGTTGCAAACCAGTAAATTCATCGGTTACGGGATACACATACTATTATATATTTAATGTTCTCTCTCTCTCTCTCTCTCTCTCTCTCTCTCTCTCTCTCTCTCTCTCTCTCTCTCTCTCTCTCTCTCTCTCTCTCTCTCTCTCTCTTAAAATATTTTAATTACCTCTTGTTGGTTCGTCAGTTGGCTTGGTTTCTATTCCACATTAATTTCCATGCGCCTGAATGTGAATGACATTGCGTTCATTTTGAATGGTGTAGATATCCAAGTGTTGCTACTGTTCTACTTTTATTATTAAAACCATCTTTCATGTTTAAATCATAAGTTCGTATTATATTCATTTAATCGATGTGGAGATGTGAGGAGTTCATTCGCTAGGTCAATACACGGCTGTCTGTAGTAAATCATATCTCCATTCAAAGGTGAAATATATGTATTTGTATGTGATATAAATAAAATATATGTACAGTATGTACGCTGTCTCAATGATATAACACTTGTATAAAGTTTTCATTAAAAGGAAACTCAGCAAAATTCGTTTCCTTTTAATGAAAAATTTATACATCTCGTGGTATAAATATATATATATATATATATATATATATATATATATATATATATATATATATATATATATATATATATATATATATATAATTCTGAGAGCTGAGCACTAGGAGTTAACAACTTTAGTGGGCTACTTTTGATTTTTTTTTTCGAATATATTAGAAAGTGCAATGCCCGGATCGTACATGAGGTTACGTGAGAATAAAGAGTGAAATAATTATATTGAGATATAATTTTATCATAATTTTTACTACCTAAAGGCCTGGTAATCTATCTCATTTCACTGGTTAGTTTGTTCAACCAGATCAGCGTGTGACTCAGGAGATATGTGCGTAGCTTCAGTTTGGAAAAGCCTATGTAGCAGATGGTTGGCGATAGGTGTCAAGGTTTGTTTTCTCCTATTCAAAAGACACACCATCAAAGTCAATAAGATCATGAGTACTAATTGTGCGTAAGTGATCGATAAAGACGTATTAAATAGTTTTTATATAATTTATATCTGCAAAAGCGGACAAAGCTAGCCATTTGTATGTCCGCTACGAGTTGTAACAGTTTGATGGTTTCCACGATAATTGTGCAGAAGCAAAAGTCCTACCTTACATGTTCGTGGTCGGTGCAAAACCAAATTATAAAATTGTGCATTTATCTGATCTAATTATTGATGAAGAATACTGATCAACGTTCCAGCTAGTGAAAGTTGTTGGGTTTTCTTCAGACCTTTCTGTACGCCTCACTCGTGTTGACATTTACCCTCGTAATGCAAATATCTCGCTAAGTCACTCGAGAACTATGACGATATCTTCACCACATAACAAGCAAATTACAAAGAGAATATTGCAAGACAATAATAATAATAGTAATAATTCTCTCTACATTGGCTTCTTGGCGCAGAAATGTAGAAACTGGCCTGATTAAAAATGGTTGTAAATTGTTATGCATTATAGACAAGTTTCGCTTGGTTAGACCATGCTCAGGGAAATTCAGAGATATAACAGAAACCGGAACTTGAATAGTGCCTAGTGTTAATTCTATTTTAAAATTGGAATTTATAAAACCCAATACAAACGACGATAATTATGTGCGACTAGTTTCGCATTTAATAGATGCGTCTTCAGGCACAAAATGTTTCGTTATAACACTAACTGCGTATTAACTGATATGATTTATTTGATAACCTGTGAAAATGTAATATGTAATATGTTTGGCAAGCATTAAATAAGTTTCTAAGAGAATGAATAACCATTGCTTTCATATAAAACAATTAGATTAGTGATTAGGACAACCAAAAGTTTCTATTTCTCTGCCAAATGCTGGAAATACCAAAGCTCACATTAAAGTTCACTGCCCACATATATTGTACAAAAGTGTGATATTATTAAAGTCATTTTTAAAGCGCATTTTTTATGTATGCACACCATACTAATATTTAATTAGACTTAAAAATCAGCTCTTTGAAATGAAAAAAAAAATATTTGGCAATCTCCGTAAACAATCGGTAGTTTCCGCGTGCCATAAACGGATATGACGTACATTTATCCCATCTGTTCAGCCTATCCATTCAGGTGTTTAATTTCCCCACGATGAAACAAAAGGGCTCTTTCTTTTTCAGAAAAAAAAACAACCTGTTTACCACAAAAAAATGGACTGAAGCTGTGGAATCGAATAGATGTGGAATGGGAAATTTTTGCCGTTTGTGCCGGATTATATTCAATTCGGTCTAATTTGGGCCGAAATTAAGACGATTCGTCCCAATTTGAAACACAATTCGCCCTAACTCGAAAGACAATTCGGCACAACTTAACAATAGTTTTAAATATACACATTTATTTAATATATGCATCTGCACATCGACATTGTCAATTTAAGTCCTCCAGTCAAATTATCAATATTGATTTATAAAATAATAATACTTAAGAGATAATATTCTACAGAATACGTATATATTTTTATAAAAGTATCGACACCATACATGAGTTGTCATAACAAATGCATTTGTTTCGATGGAATATTTGAGTAAATTGTATTAAAAACGATTTTTCTTGTATTATAATTGTGTACTATTTCAACAAATAGTATGTTTCTCTATGTGAGATCCTATACATTGTATCATACTTAAGTTGGCAAATTTACAATTTCTAAGCTTCAGTATAAGACATTCCCTTCTAATTTGAGTGTATCACGAACGTTTCACGTGTTTATGGAAAAATCTGTTTGATGACGTATAGACCCAGACGGTAGTCGTTTAGAAACGATGAAGCCTGACTTTGAGATTCTGGCGAAACCCAAGCACTAACACAGACGTATAACCATATTTGGCCGCGTCTTGAGATAACTGTATAAAAAGCCAGGGAAGATGCTTGGCAAGATCAGTCTGTTCCGTCAGAACTCACGCTTGTATCAGTTACAGGTAAGCTACCGTCTGTGTACAATTTTCTATATAATTTAAGGATTCGTGGTGTTAAGATTTTAAAGTGAGAGTTCAGTCTAAGATCATTACATTTGCAACATTGGATTATTTTAATATTTCTGTACTATTCTTCATTATAATATATTGAAAAGTTTAATCGTTTGAAGAACTTATATTTTTTTGTAAGTTTTATAGTTGATTATTGTAAAGGGCGACGTTCGCTACCAACTTCATACTCAGTAATAGCTAATTCAATAATTACATACTCTTTGAATAGTAGAGTTTAATATGTTGGTCTTTTATATTAAGTTCAGTCAAATATATTTTCACTAACTGATTGTGGTATTAGTCTGAAATATTTAATTATCTGCAATGTATGATGTTAGTAAGCAAAGGAATATCGTAGTGTCTGTTGAAATACCGCATGCCTTCATGTCCCTCTTGAAAACATCTAAGAAGTGGAGTGACGGCTGGCCGATTCTTCTGATGCCAGTGGCCAACTGGCCATATAGGATTTCCTTTGGCAGCCTCCCATTCTCCATGCATCGGACGTGTCCCAGCCATCGAAGTTGGCGTTTACTCAGCAGGAAGTATACTTGCACTTTGAAGGATCACATTGTGTGGAATGTGGTCTTGCCAGCCGATTTTCAGGATGCGTTGTAGGCATCGTATGTGGAAGGAATTTGATTGACGCTCTTGCCTCATGTAGGTGCTCTACGTCTCAATTCCATATAGGAAGGTGCTCAGAACGCAGGCTTTGTAGACTTAAATCTTGGTGTGAGCTGTCAACGCGCTGTTTTCCCAAACTCTCTTTGTTAGTCGAGCCATGATGGTGTTTGCCTTTTTAAACCTTGTCTTCAGCTCCACATCAAGCGAAAGAGTGTTGCTGCTGGATTATCCCAAGTAAATAAAGTTGATGACTACTTACAGGGTGGTGCCGTCGAGTTTAATGGAAGGGGCAGTGGTGACGTCTTAAGCACTGAGGTCTTGTCTGTTTCAGGTTGATGGTGAGCCAGAACTGTTTACAATCATCATCGAAACGGTCTTCCAGTCTCTGGAGCGCATACTCAGTGTGGGTCACAAGAGCTGCGTCGTCAGCATAGAGCCTCTCCCTGACGGTTTCTTGCCTCACTTTGAACAGCCTCCCGTTGGACATTATGAAACTTGCACCCATAAGCTTCTAACTAGACGAGTCAATTCTGGTATCCTTAGGAGAGTATTAAAAACAGAAGAAAAAAAAAACCTGTCCACATTTTACAACCTGCTTCAATCTGCTCTTTCCTCGTTAGCAGAATTGTTATTTTTCTCCACTACTGTCCTTTACCTTTGTTACCACACACATACATCAACAGTTGTCATTTATCTATGTTACCACACACACACACACACACACATACACACACACATACATCAACAGGTGTCATTTGCTTATGTTACCACACACTCGCATACATCAACAGGTGTCATTTATCTATGTTAACACACACTCACATGCATCAACAGGTGTCATTTACCTGTGTTGCCATACACGCATACATCAACAGGTGTCATTTGCTTATGTTACCACACACATGCATACATCAATAGGTGTCATTTACTGTTACCACACACAGGCATGCATCAACAGGTGTCATTTACCTGTTACCATACACGCATACATCAACGGGTGTCATTTGCTTATGTTACCACACACTCTCATACATCAACAGGTGTCATTTACCTGTTACCACAAACATGCATACATCATTAGGTGTCATTTACCTGTTACCACAAACATTCATACATCATTAGGTGTCATTTACCTGTTACCACACACACGCATGCATCAACAGGTGTCATTTACCTGTTACCATACACGCATACATCAACGGGTGTCATTTGCTTATGTTACCACACACATGCATACATCAACAGGTGTCATTTACCTGTGTTACGACAAAAATGCATACATCAATAGGTGTCCATTGTTCAGATGTGGATCAATTGTATTGATAAAGTTTTGTTTGTCGATCGGCATTAGTTTATTTACAGGTTCAAAGAAATAAAAATGGTACAGCAAAATATTCATAACATTTCAAATGCCACCTGTACAAATTCCGAGAATTACCTTTAGTTGTTTCGTATCCTGACATTTATCTCCTTACTGAAACATAAACAAACACTCATTAACGACTCACATGAATTGTACACAAAACACACTCACAAATTCCGAGTTGTAATAAATAGCCAATTTTCTTGCATCGTGATATTGTTTTCATTGCAAAAGGCATTTTTTCATGATAATATGTCGCAGTCTAGCTGCCATATCTTATGTACCTTCTGAGAACTTTTACATAATTTTTCCTTTTGAAAAAATATCCTTTAGAAAAATCTTGATTTTTCTCGGTATACGTGGAATTCAAAGTGGTTCTAGATAAACATGATTCACTCAAGTCCAATGTCAGAGCAAGATGAATAGGCCATCTTTGTTTAATGTTCGTCTAAAGAATTTTATATCAGTTTTATTACAATGAACTCATAAGCTCCGTCCAATCAGCATGACGTTCTACTGATCTCATCGATCGGAAAATGTTTGTTGCATGCAGCTGAAAGATTTCCTTTGGCATAAGCTCCTGTTTGCTAAAGATGAAAAGTAACAAATCATGTCCCGATGATTTTGTCTGTACAATAACATAGTTGTCCCCTTGTTGTTTGAACTATGGCATAGCTACTTTTACAACAAAATAAAACCAACGTATTTTGACTTGCCGTCTAGTGATGTAAATTTTATATTGGTAGCTGTACGATCTAAACTTGACATTAAACCATTTGCATGCTTAAACAGACTAAATTCTCTAGATCCTGTTTTAAATATATACATGCAATGTCATTTAGAAAAATGGAGATGGCGCAATAACAACCGCAAACTTCAAAGAGTAATGGTACACTTACAAATTTACCCACAGGAAATCAAATGATTTGCAAGTTTTTTTTTTTCGTTTGATGTGCAAGTGAATCTACTTCTAAGCAACCATCATTCAGTCACAAAATGCTCTCAGAGTACATTACAGAATTGCAAATGTTATGCGACCCTTTACATCAGATTCCTTTCCCGGTGCATACTTGGACATCTCTTTGTCAATAATAATAATAATAATAATAATAATAATAATAATAATAATAATAATAATAATAATAATAATAATAATAATAATAATAATGAATTTCAATAGTCTTGAATGACTTGATTTATGATAATGATATAATACAGGATATCTTCGACTGAGCCTTCTATAATGCCAAAGTAAAAAGTTTTCCTGCATGTGGATGTCTCAGTGTACCATGATTAGTGTAATTAGCTTCCTAGGGATCTGCAGGTAGTATGCTTTAATTAACATTGGATTTACAGCTGCAAAAGCCTAACAGAACTTGCTTAGTTTACCATAGCTTTAATGTATGTCTTCTTGACGGTTCATGAAATACAAATGGATTAGACTAAAGTTTTGATAATTGAGATTGCTTTCTCTGTCTCTCTGTCTTTGTCCCTCTGTCTCTCTCTATTAATATATATATATATATATATATATATATATATATATATATATATATATATATATATATATATATATATATATATATATATATATATATATATATATATAACTAAGCACTAAAATATTTTATTCCTACAAAATACTGATCACTAAAAATTTGTATGTAAAATAAACTCTTCCACTCTCTACGCGGAATATTATGTATATTTAATTTAATTGTTTATCTGGCTTTTTTCCATTATATGATATTGCAATGTAACATTATTTATTATTAAAAAAAATTGTATGCTGATTTTTTTCCGTTAACTTTACATTTTCAGAATCGTTTAGTATTTACCATATTGCATACCTTCATATTACACTCCTTGCGCTCCATTCAAAAGAACTATTTTTTCTAATGTAAAATAATTTATGAATGAACTAAAGCAGATATTTCAATGACTGTCACATACCAGCAAATGTTTCATAGAGTGACACATAAAGACTGCTTTGGCACATTCCGCGTTTTTGATACAAAATTTCAGATATAGGCTAGCTATAGACGCTATACAAGGTCATTACAATAACATGCAAGTTATAAAATAATCTATCTTCTTTAGCTGGTAATAAAAATGGCAAAAATATATTTACAATGTTATATCCTGAATTTCCTCCAAAATATACTTTCGTATTTCTGTAAATCTGACCTTGTCCAGACTTGAGTTCTGTTCTCTTTGACCTGATTGACGTTTTTCTTAAAAAAAAAAGAAGATATTTCACTATGGTAAACAATCAATAATAGCAGTAGTGTAGTGGGGTAATATAGCCTCATTGGGAGTTATCATTAAAAATTTACTCCTCGGCACTATATCCTCAAGATTTATAGCCTAACAAAAATAGCCTGGGGTGGTATAGCCTCAATGGGAAATTTGTATAGGAACAAGAGGAGAGGAATGACACAGATGGCATGACGTCACGGTGCTGGAGACTGGCAACACTGTAGCAAGGAACTAACCTAAATACACACATAGCTACTACTCTAGGGAGGGACATAAAAACATACAATAGAGATGTAGAAAACAAAGATAAATACATAGATAACACATATATGGCACAATTTTGAAATTTTAAAAATCTTTTCGAGGCATTGGAAGTGGCTCTGAAAAGGACCGTTTTTTTGTTATGTTAACATCATTTCGTTGATATAAAGGACATCGAATAGCTGTTCCTTTTTTTTCTTCAAATTACTCGAAGCTTTCATTACCGAGTCTTTCCATATAACATCTTCATCGATGGTATAGCAACGGCTACTAAAGTGAACACAGTGCAACTTCCAGAAGAGTTTGATTTCATCTGCGATTTAGTAGATTTTCTCTTTGCAAGCAATTGCACCGGCACCGGCACCGGCACCGGCACCGGCACCGGCACCTTCGCCACATTCTCCTTTTTTCACCACAGGTCAACGATTTTAGACAAAGACAAAAAGAAGAATAGGAGAAATTTTTACAGCAACAGAAAGAGGCAGAACAAGCATTTCTTCTTGAACAGCAACATCGAGAAGAAGAAGAGGCGAAAAGGAAACGACAGGAAAAAGAAGCAATAGAAAAGAAACAATAGTTAGAAAAGAAGGACAACAGTAAAAGTCAAATGGCCACGGTCACGGTACTTTTGGATATTTTGGCTGAGTTAAGAAGTTTAAAACAATTGTATCAGACTTCTTTATTACGACCCAAGAGAAAAAGACCTCCACGGGCCAAACAGACAACACCAAAGATATCTACAAAATCATTAACAAGAGCAGGTCCACAAGTAGGTCTTGGCCGTGATTAGGGCTTAAGTCAGTTAAAGCGGATTGTTTCTCGTCCCGGGGTTTGTTCTCAGGACAAAAAAAAACACACTTAAAGGTCCTTTTCAGGGCCACCCATTTTTTTTTTTTAAAAAGAGTTAATATCCATTTTGTAAATTAAAAAATAAATAAAACTCAAAATCCCTTGTATAACCCTAGTATGTATGTGTGTGTGAGTGCGTGAATGTAGACATATTCTAAAATATCAAAACCGGAAGACATTTTTTCAATCTGGTCTAGTCTGTTACAAATATTTACAATTATATTCACAAAAAAATACCACACTTTTTAAAAAATGTTCATAGACTTCTGTGTCTGTTTTGGTTCGCTATCTGTTTTGTTGTTTATCTTGTTTTTTACTTTCGCAGTTTCCTTCTCTTCTTCCTCCCTTTTTTCTTCCCTTCTCTTTCCCAATGTCTCGATGTTTATTCTCTCCCTCCTCCTTCTACTTATTCTGCTCCTGTTGTTTCTTATAGCACTATGAATACTAAATTCCTCTCTCATGACAAATATATAGGTGTCTCGATTTTTATCCCTTCTGGCACTGTTTTATTTTTTTTAATTTTTTTTTTATTTTTTGTCGATCTGGACATTCTGTAGCCCAATGCCTTTAATTCATACAGATATAGCTAGAATCATGACTTTTATCTTGAAAGGAGGAAGAAGACGATCGCTTGAAACTTTCCATTCATAACGACAATTTGATATATCCCGTTTGGACCGAGTTTAGCAATCCAGCAATCATGGACAAGATTCAACACGTACAGCAATCCAACGACAAGTTTCACATCACCGACAGAAAAGTAACACTGTTCATGACCCACGTTTCTCTTCCCCAAGGAACAGAACATGGGAAAAGGTGTTATTGGTAAAGTATCTTCGCAGCATCAAGCGTCGCTTCGTCCAAATTGTTACGTGACAAGAGCTCGTACTCAGTAACAAAGAAGATTTGTATATTTTAACAAAACATTTTATTTCCCTAGACAAAAATAAAAAAATTGGTAATAGGACATACAGTTTGTGAATATAATCCAAAATTTGACCCTAAGATCGTAAACACAAGTCCTATTACTAAATAGTCCTATAAGAATTTATGTTCGAGTCCCGACGAAGTACAAATATGAAAGGCGATAACGTCAGATGTGATCCAATGTATGAATATCAACGATTACTCATTTGAATCACAGCCTTTGTTTCCAAATAATACTAGAATAAATTTACTTTAGAATTTTTATGAAAGAAGTCACCTTGTTGAGATTCCAGGAGAATAAATTCTTAAATCCAAAAGTCAGATAGTCAAATATTCTGGCAACAAATAAAAATACACCTTCTTCCTTCAAGATGTTAGAGTGACTCTGCCCGAAGAATATTACAAATGAGCATTTAAACCCCAAAACATCATTTCAAGTCTGGCGAGATTGATCATGTGGTCTCTTACTACAAAACTTTGATCAAGTACTCCAATTTGTCCCCACTTTCGAACCAATCATTAAAAAACGTTGTTTACACATAGTGATCACGCAAAGAAAGTACGCCCCTGATAATGACCTATCACTTTAACTTCCTGTTGACGCCGTTACCAGCCCAAGACGAACTATGGTAACTAAAAATACATTTCTCTTAATACTTCTTTTTTTAAAAAAATAAACAATCTTTGTTTAAAGAAAATCTCATTACTGAAAAACAAAACTGAATCCGGCGAAAATACTTATTTCAGTAAAATGCAATGAAACAAAAATGAAATAAAATTAACATTTAAAATTTACACACAAGCAATTGAATGACATATACGTAACACTTCCCCATAACGAAAAAAGGATTTATATAACAAGGCTTTCTTTTTACCATATATAAATTATACATGCGACAAAAAAAAAATAAATAAGAAAATTCTTATGAATTATATAAAAACAATATTTCTATACACGGGAAAGTGCATCTGCAATCAAATTGTCTTTTCCTCTGATGTGCCTGATATTCAGATTATACTCTTGCAAAAATAAACTCCACCTGAATAATATTTGATTTTTATTATTCATCTTGTCGATGAAAGTAAGGTTGTTATGATCACTATACACAACAACCGGAGAAGGAGCCGAGCTAATGTATTCCTCAAAATGTTGTAATGCCAAATTTAAAGCTAAACTTTCCTTCTCGATTGTTGAGTACTTGTTGGCATTTATTTAATTTCTTAGAAAAATAGCACACTTGATGATCAATACCATTACTGTCATCTTGAATTAATACTGCTCCAACCCCAACATCACATGCATCCACAGACATATAAAAGACTGATTCAAATTTGGAGCTGTTCGAACCGGTGCTTTTTTGAGTATTGCTTTTAGCCTATCGAAATCTTCGGTCGAGACAAACTTATTCCTCATACTTAACAAATTTGTCAGAGGTTAAAAAATATTGGAAAAATTGGAACAAAACTTTCGATAGTATACTACTCAAAAATCGCATTAATTGCTTTTTTTTACAGACATGCACAGGAAAATCAGAGATAACCGTCACCTTTGCATACTCATCAAGCGTTGAAACGTACTTGGAGAACCTTTCATCCCAAACGGGATTACTTTATAGTGGTATAGTCCATCCGGACTCACAAAACCCGAAATTTCTTTCGCTCTTTCCGTAAGTTGAATTTGCCAAATTCCTTTTAGACGGTCAAATTTGATAACGTGTGTGGCAGCATTTCTAATTTTATCAATCCAATCATTGATCTTTGGTATAGGAAATGAATCAATTTTTATCTCGCTGTTCACCTTCTTATAATCAGTGCACATATGGAAAGTTTTAACCGGTTTCGGAATAAGTATGCTTGGTGTACTCCTATCACTTTTACAAGGCTCTATGAAATCGTTCTCCAGCAAATACTGAATTTTCTTATTTCACGTATTCCTGTTTGAGAAGGTTCATCATGTATGGGTATTGTTTTAGAGGTTTTGAATCTATACAATTTCAACGTCATTAAATCTAGTGTTTGTCCTTTTAAGTATATCTGGAAATATGTGCTCATATTTCATTAATAACTGTTTAAGTTCAATTCTTTTTTATTGATACAAATGTAAAACTTCTTCTCTAGATCTTACATAATTTCCGAGTTCCGAAGATTCGTTGTTCCAAGTTAGGAGTGTCGAATTGAATTTTCCAATAAATCCTCAGTTTGTGGGACAGGTAGCACTAAATGAATTGTATTATTTACTGGGCTATCTCTTTCAATATAAAAGAACTTCAATAATTTATTTAGATCTGAGTACTATAATTATAATTCAACTCATTCATTTTCTTCTTTACTTTGTAAGGACCGTAAAATCAAAATTTAATAAAATTTTGAAGAATGAGGAAGAGAGAATGAACTCTATCACAGAACTCAAATATTCACTCAAGTAAAATTTTGTGAAACCATAGTTTCACTTTTGACTTGAACTGACTGCCATATTCAAGCATGTCATGCTGGAAAAGTCCAGACATCATATCCGACCTTTGATCCAATTGGACAGATTTTGGAAGGCCAAATTGAGTCTAAAGAAAAATTTATTAAAGCTTTTACTATAGTTTTTGGTTTTAATATTCCTCAAATGAATTGCCTCTGCGAATCTTGTTGACGCAAACATAATGATCAACAAATATTGGTTGCCTGACTTGGTCTTAGGTAAGGGACCAACACAATCTTTCATAATTATGCTACATTGTTCATAAATGCTGGAATTAGTTGCAGATGAGCCTTATGTATCTTCTGATTAGGTTTTCCTACCATTTGACAAGTATGACAGGATCTACAAAATTTACAAACATTACCTTTGGTTTTTGGCCAATAAAAGTGAGTCAAGATTTTGTTATAAGTTTTATTTATCTCTATATGACTAGCCCGAGGAATTTCATGAGCCAAACTAAGTATGTAATGTCTGTAAGAGTTTGGAACTACAATCTGACAGTACACTGACCACTTGTTAATAGCAGGTACCTCGAAAGGTCTCCATTTTCTCATAAGATTTCCATTTATAATGAAATAACAGTTACTTCAATGGCTTCGGTTTCAGTAATGGCCCTATGAAACAAACAGGAGATCTCATGATCTTTTTCCTGTTCGAAGACAAGTGATTGTCGTTTATCACCCGGATTAGATAAAAGAATGAGTATTTAAAAGATGATCACTGTGATCAATACCACCCGAATGATCAAAATTAGAAGTTAAAGTGACATCATTGCAAGGATGACCAAAACGTGTCAGATAAGGAACATCTTCCTTAAAAAGTCATTCTCAAGAACTTTCTTTGCCATAGCCCTTGTAACTGCACAGGCTGGGTATAGTTCAGGGTATTCTTTTTAATTGGATCAAGTTTCTGATCAAAAGAAGGCTTGTCAGTTACAAGTGGATTAACCACAACCTTGTCTCTAGCTCGGTCGTTGACTAGCAATAAATGAATGTCCACAACGCGTAGGTTATACACTATGCCGACTGTCACAGGTGCTGCAAGTAAGTCTGATGACAAATGTACAGAATGGAGAGGAATATTAACAAAGCCACATTCTACTCCCTGAGTCAGAACACTCTCATTTGAACAGGAATTTTCAGAAAACGGCAAATCATCTGACACAAAATGACTCTGAGAAGCTCCTGCATCCTTTAAAATTTTAATAGGGATAGGACTGGCAGAATTTCCCCCAAGAGTGATATAGAACCTTTCGACATGAATGGTTTATAATTCATAATTTATAAGGATTTTGAATCAAATCTCTCAGAGGTTTGATTTTTAGAATGTATGCCATATTGAGTTTTACTGATATCTTGCTAACAGTAGACTGCTTAGTTTGCCTACAGCAGGACCTTTATGAGTTAAGGGGTACTCATCTAAGCAAGAGAAGCCTTTTTCGAGGTTTCAATTTTATGCTCTTCAAAATGATTCTTAATATCATTAGGAACACAGTTTTTGAATTCATCAAGTAACACAAGTTGTTCAAGACTTTCATAATCATGTTCAAATTTCTCTTAAATTATTTTTCCTTTCCTCAAGCAAATTCGACTTACGTCTGCCCAACTTCCTCTATATAGTTTCTAAATTTTTGCCGATAAGCCTCAGGGAATTTTTAATATGCACTCCTTAACCAAATCATAATCCGAACTCTGTTGTACTGACAAGGATGCAAAGATATTTTTGGCTTTGCCGAAAAGTACACATTGCATTAATTGAGTCCAATACTCCTTTGGCCATTTTAAATTTTCATCAACTTTCCAAAATAGATAAAATATTTGTATACTTCCTTTTCACTAAAGGGGGAACAAACCTGATATTTTGGTAATGTCAAAACGTGAATCTATATAAGATGTGAAATCGTGCTTGCCACTTACCAGTTTAAATTCTTTCATTCTAAGTTGAAATTCCGTTTAATCCTTCTCTCTTTGTAATAGTACCTATTTATCTTTCTCCCTTTCATGTCTCTCTCTCTCTCTCTCTCTCTCTCTCTCTCTCTCTCTCTCTCTCTCTCTCTCTCTCTCTCTCTCAAATATAATTGTTATTTATCTCTCTCTCCTCTATCTCAAATTGTAATTGTTTATCTTTCTCTCTCCTGTCTTTCTTCACTTTTTCAAACTGTAATTTCTCTCTCTCTCTCTCTCTCTCTCTCTCTCTCTCTCTCTCTCTCTCTCTCTCTCTCTCTCTCTCTCTCTCAAATATAATTGTTGTTTATCTCTCTCCTCTTTCTCAAATTGTAATTGTTTATCTTTCTCTCTCCTGCCTTTCTTCACTTTTTCAAACTGTAATTTGTTTCTCTCTCTGTCTCTTTTCTCTCTCTTTCAAATATAATTGTTGTTTATCTCTCTCTCTCCTCTTTCTCACATTGTAATTGTTTATCTTTCTCTCTCCTGTCTTTCTTCACTTTTTCAAACTGTAATTTGTTTCTCTCTCTCTCTCTCTCTCTCTCTCTCTCTCTCTCTCTCTCTCTCTCTCTCTCTCTCTCTCTCTCAAATATAATTGAATTGTTGTTTATCTCTCTCCTCTTTCTCAAATTGTAATTGTTTATCTTTCTCTCTCCTGCCTTTCTTCAATTTTTCAAACTGTAATTTGTTTCTCTCTCTCTCTCTCTCTCTCTCTCTCTCTCTCTCTCTCTCTCAAACATAATTGTTGTTTATCTCTCTCTCTCTCTCCTCTTTCTCAAATTGTAATTGTTTATCTTTCTCTCTCCTGTCTTTCTTCACTTTTTCAAACTGTAATTTGTTTCTCTATCTCTCTCTCTCTCTCTCTCTCTCTCTCTCTCTCTCTCTCTCTCTCTCTCTCTCTCTCTCTCTCTCTCTCTCAAATATAATTGTTGTTTATCTCTCTCTCCTCTTTCTCAAATTGTAATTGTTTATCTTTCTCACTCCTGTCTTTCTTCACTTTTTCAAACTGTAATTTGTTTCTCTCTCTCTATCTCTCTCTCTCTCGCTCTCTCTCTCTTTCTCTCTCTCTCTCTCTCTCTCTCAAATATAATTGTTATTTATCTCTCTCCTCTATCTCAAATTGTAATTGTTTATCTTTCTCCTGTCTTTCTTCACTTTTTCAAACTGCTGTAATTTGTTTCTCTCTCTCTCTCTCTCTCTCTCTCTCTCTCTCTCTCTCTCTCTCTCTCTCTCTCTCTCTCTCAAATATAATTGTTATTTATCTCTCTCCTCTATCTCAAATGGTAATTGTTTATCTTACTCTCTCCTGTCTTTCTTCACTTTTTCAAACTGTAATTTGTTTCTCTCTCTCTCTATCTCAAATATCTCAAATATAATTGTTATTTATCTCTCAAATATAATTGCTATTTATCTCTCTCTCTCATCTTTCTCAAATTGTAATTGTTTATCTTTCTCTCTCCTGTCTTTCTTCACTTTTTCAAACTGTAATTTGTCTCTCTCTCTCTCAAATATAATTGTTTTTTATCTCTTTCTCCTCTTTCTCAAATTGTAATTGTTTATCTTTCTCTCTCCTGTCTTTCTTCACTTTTTCAAACTGTAATTTCTCTCTCTCTCTCTCTCTCTCTCTCTCTCTCTCTCTCTCTCTCTCTCTCTCTCTCTCTCTCTCTCTCTCTCTCTCAAATATAATTGTTATTTATCTCTCTCCTCTTTCTCAAATTGTAATTGTCTATCTTTCTCTCTCCTGTTTTTCTTCACTTTTTCAAACTGTAATCTCTCTCTCTCTCTCTCTCTCTCTCTCTCTCTCTCTCTCTCTCTCTCTCTCTCTCTCAAATATAATTGTTATTTATCTCTCTCCCCTCTTTCTCAAATTGTAATTGTTTATCTTTCTCTCTCCTGTCTTTCTTCACTTTTTCAAACTGTAATTTCTCTCTCTCTCTCTCTCTCAAATATAATTTTTTTATCTCTCTCTCCTCTTTCTCAAATTGTAATTGGTTATCTTTCTCTCTCCTGTCTTTCTTCACTTTTTCAAACTGTAATTTGTTTCTCTCTCTCTCTCTCTCTCTCTCTCTCTCTCTCTCTCTCTCTCTCTCTCTCTCTCTCTCTCTCTCTCTCTCTCTCTCTCGTCAAATTGCATTTGTTTCTCTTTTTCTTCTCTCTGAAGCTCGAGCTTCCTTAACTCTACTTCCATTTTGAATTTTATTTTTATTTCCATTACTTTAAAATCAGTTTCTGTCTTTGAGCTGCTGACTGATGCCAAAACACATTCATCAAAATCATTTTCCCCACCAAATATTGGATCAAAATATTTTTAATTTCTCGTTTTGTTAAGGAAGATATTGTTTCAGAAGATCGTACTTTCTGGCAAATTCAAGCAACTCTTTATTTTTAAGACTGATCTTTAGTAGGATTTGTTGACACTGTAAATAAAAGCATGTTGTTCTCACTTAAGATATGAAACCAAAAAAAATAAAATGGTACTAGAGGAATTTAAATTCCAAAAACATTTGTCTGAAATATTTAACCAAAATTCATATATCCTGGACGATCCACAATATATATTGTAACGTGACAAGGGCTCGTACTAAGTAACAAAGAAAAGAGTGAAAGCCATCAAGCTTTGTATATTTTAACAGAACAATTTATTTCCCTAAACAACAATGTAAAAATTGGTAGCTAGGACATACAGTTTGTGAATATAACCCAAAATTGTATCCTAAGAATGAAAACACAAGTGTTATCAGTAAATAGTCCTATTAGAATCAGGTTCGAGTCCAGACGACGTACAAATATGACACCAGATGTGGTCCAATGTACGAATATCAACGATACCTCGCTTGAATCAGTCTTTGTTGCCGAAAATTTCCAGAATAAATTTCCGTGAATATCTTTCAGAACTTTTATAAAACAGTCAATTTAATGAGTTTCCAGGGGAACAAATTGTTAAATCTAAAAATCAGATGAAGAACAAACAATCTGGCAATAAATAAAAAATGCACCTTGCTCCCTCAAAATGTTAGAGTGTCTGTGCCCGAAGAATATTAAAAATGCGCACTTAAATCTCAAAATTTCATTTTTAGTCTCGCGAGATTGGTCATGTGATCTCTTACTACACGACCTTTAGCAAGTATACCAGTTTGTTCCCACTTACGAACCAACAATCATATAAAAACGTTGCTTACACATAGTGATCACGCAAAGGAAGCATGCCTGTCATAATGATCAATTATTTTAACTTCCTAGAAGATGCGCTCGAGTGGAAGTCATTGATCATCAATGGCAAGCTGATTTAGCCGATGTCTCTCATTTAGCCACCTACAATCGTGACTATAAATATTTATTTTGTGTCATCGACCTCTCTTCCAAGTTTGCTTGGGTCGTGCCATAGACTTCCAAATCGAGCAGTGAGTTAGTGTGAGCCCCAAAACTGGTGTTGAAACAAAGTGTTCGTCACCCTCTTATATGGCAAATTGACAAAAGTACCGAATTTCTGAATCAAGGTTTCCAAAAAGAATTGAAAAAACGTGATATTCAATTTTTTTACCACAGAGAATCTCGAAACCAAAGCCAGCGTCGGGGAGCGTTTTCAAAGCACCTTGAAAGAACGCATGTGGAAATATTTTACACATCAATATATTCTCAAATACATCGACGTCTTGCCACAGCTCGTCGAATCGTACAACCGATCTTACCATCGGAGCATTGAACGTGCCCCTCAAAAAGTTACTCTCGACAAGGAGCACCTGTTTGGGACGTCCCCGACAGTCAATATTCCCAAGGAAGGTGGAGTGTTAGTTGCTGAAGATTGGGTACGCATTGGTAAAACCAAACACACTTTTGACAAAGATTACTTACCCAACTTGACCACCGAATTGTTTCGTGCCACTAAACGAGTGCGTGGCCGTTATCCTTCTGTCTATATATTGAAAGACATGAACGGGAAAGTGTTAAAAAGAACGTTTTACTTACCCTAGTTACAACGTGTGACCAAAACGAAAGATGACGTGTACAATATAGAAAGCATTCTCAGTCGAAGAACAAGAAAAGTGGGGAAAACACCGTGTCAAAGAGATCAATGTACATTGGAAAGGATACCCATCAATTTTTGACTCTTGGATTGACGCTTTTCAAATCATTGACTATAAAAAAGAAGTGATAATCAATCCTTTCAACACATCCTCAGCTACTACGGTGACCACTCCTTTCCCCGGTTCTTTTCTCCAAGATTAACCAAAGGCATTTTTTGTGGGTATGGTGTGGAGACCGTGCGCCTAAAACGCAAATCGTCTTTTTCTGCCAAATTTTTGTGGTGTATAGCGTCATCGGTGCTCCTATTGCCAACTTGAGTTTGCAAAAAGGAGACAAATAGTTGTGGACCATTTTACTCAGTAGTTGCATTGGTTATCTTCTTCCCAATCCGTCCCTAAAATATTCCTCTAATGGGGACAACAACGGGAGTCTTGTGTCTAAAGTAAGTTCTAACAGTCACCCTAACCATCCTCTTTTAGATACTCCTCTGACTTCCAGTGATTCCTCGGACAATAGAACTGGAACTATGAACAACCAATTTTACTTAACGTTACTCAGTGACAGTTCCATGGAGGTGTTTCCCAAGAACACTTCTTGCTGTCACACGGCCAAATTACCTCAGGCTATTTAATTGGATCACGAAGCCCATTGGGATGTGACTTTAGTGGAAAGTATTCACCCTACACAAATCAAAATCATCGTCGAAAATCTAAACCCTGTATCCATAGAAGTTATTGATCCAGAAGTGCAAAAAAAAAAATGGATCGTCGCAGCGCTGTAGTTGACTTTATGGGTACAAAAAACGAAGCACTTATTATTTGAAAATTATTGCGTGCTATTATTCTAGTGGTCAACATTTGGTGACCACCCATGCTGACGGTTCAATTTCATGTTTGGTAAAGATTTGGAGAGAGTCACAATCAAGTACCACAAAATAGCTCGTCGTCTCTTGATGAAAGTTTCAGAGGACAATGTCTTGTCCATTACATTTTATCACATTTTGGGTGGAGACACTGGGCTAATCCTTGTTAAAAACAAAATACTAGCAGGGGCTAACAATCTGGATTTTGCCGAATATATTTTCAATACCCTGTAGAAATGAACCAAGGACTGAATTTGATTGTTGTGTATTCTGATGTGGTGGAGTACATGGTAGTGGGAAACACCTCCGTACCGTTACTGCGTGTCATTCCTTTGAAAGTAGATTCTGCCGCGACTGCTGACGAAGAAGGTTGAAACACTTATCACGTCCACCACGAAATTCTACATCCTCATTATTTACCTGTCATTAGGTCGTATTTTGACACTGTCAACATTACTATAAAAGGAGATCTAGGACAAAATATTTCATTCACCCAAAGAAAAGTCACAGTGAAACTACATTTTGGAAAACGAGTACTCTAAAACTTCTTGTAAGTTATGTATCATGTATACCAACGAGGGCATGTTTGAAGAGCTATGCTCCAATTGGCCTTTCGTACAATGGCTCCCGTGTTGAAACTGATGGTGACACGGGGATTGCACGCCATGAAAGATGCTGTGTCGACACACGGTAAAGAATTTCTTCAAAATGTCATTGACAAACAAAACCCCAAAGAAGCTTTCTTAAGAGAAGGTAAAATTGTTTTGCTTCAAACAGGCAAAGACATTTTGGGCCGACGCGCCACTCATATAAATGACACGATCGCTGCTGAGTCAGACATTCCTGCTTCCCTGACGCCACAGCAAGTATAAGGCAGAAAAAGACAACGACAAAAACAACCCTTCAGAGGACTTGCACTCTCAGACTAAGAAAAGAAACATTGTCCGAGACTCAGACGGTTTTGATTATTAAAAATTTACAGACAAGATAAAAATGAAGCACTGAGAGTCTTATATTTATTCCAAGTCGGAAATGGATGTTTCAATGCCAACCACCATGATGACAATGCTAGAATCCCAATGGGTTGAATTTCTCTTTGGTGGATTCAGCTCCCACCGAGTTTGAAATCAAAAGACAACCCGAAGATTACATCGATTTGAATAGCAGTTATGGTTATATTTTGTCTTTAGCTATAAAATGACCTCGTGACTTTCATCAATGGAAATCGCACTTGATTTAACAACGTTGTCCACCTTATCAAAAAAAAATTGTATGTTGGATATTATTGTTCCTTGTTCCTTGCTTATTATCTCATTTATTACTTGATTAAAAACTGTTGTATTTTGAAAAACGTGTCTGTCATTTGTTTTCAAAACGAAAAACACAGTGACTATATGGTCTTGGACTTTCTCTCTATCCCTCACCATGACATGAGCTATCATCAGGTTCCGACACTAAATCCCAATATGGATGTTTTCTATCAAGTCCGCGTTTGTACCATATAACGCGGGTTGGTCTCCAGTCTGACCATTGAACTCTCAGGAGCGGAGTAGACCGATTAGCGATGGACAGTCTGGGCCGCGCGGCCAACTGTCCGAAAATAAGCCTACAACCTATGTCTTCACTTTGGCTGGAAGACCCAACATTAAAACGAGATCCTTTGGAAAGGCAGTCAAAATTAAAAACCAAACATTGTCAAAGCGGTGATAAATGTCAAAATTGCATGACATATGATTTCTTTTTTTAGAACCATATAAGTACGCTAAGTACGCAAAATTCAACCTCATCAAAATATATTCCAAATTCACAACTCAGGAATATTTGGATAATTGAATAGGTGGCTAACACATCATTGGTATAGGGACACCCGTAGGAAAAACTGGTTAAATTTGACAATAATCCACCTGAGATAAAGTTAGGTGAACTTAGATATTGGGGGGACTTTAGTAGGGGGAGTTGAGGCGGAAGGCCGGTACGCTCTGCTACAATACGCAGCCAACCAAAGGGTCTTAAGGTCAGCCAATAAAGGTCAGCACCACGACCAAAAGCCCAGCCCTAGGGCTAAGCGCCTCCCTGGATAGCAACGTTATCGAAAGATAACATCCGGCTAAGGTGGTGAGCCACCAGGGGGGTTAATAGGCCCACGCGCCGGGGCAAAAGTGTCAGCACTGGACACTGGTGAGCCCAGCCCCGGAAGGGGGAGAGGCCACTAGCCCTTTTTCAGGGCTTAAAGTCATAAAACACGAAAGTGTATACACGACTATAATACATATGAACAAAATGAATTAACAGTCTGACCATTCACTGCTGACTCGTCAGCCTATGAAGATGCCTACCAGACTAGCTAAACTGAACGAAGCTTACGTTCGATTACATCGTGTCAGGCTAAACCTGATATCAAAACCTGAAGAAATATAGAATGTCAGGATGCTCTCCATAGCCCAAGACCTCATAAAATAGGTCTTTAGAGAGGAAATTAAGAAATAACAAGAAGAATCGACTGAGAAATACAGACTTCAGAAAAAGCAGAGAGAAGAAGAACAACAGCAGCAACAGCAAGAACCAGACTGAGGTTTTGTGTACTTTCGAATAGACATCAAAGAATTTTCTTTCTCTTTACGCAGAAGTGGACCATATCATATAGGAAAGCCTGCTACCAGATGGGGACGCAATATTCTAGAAAAGACAAACTCATTCAATGTGCCATAACTTTTAAAATTTAAAAAAGAAGTGTGCCTATAAAAACCTCGTCTTATCCAAAACGTGTCAGATTTTGTTTGTAAGTGCGTTTCGTGGAATGGTTAGTTTTTGGATGAATGGGGATGTTTTCCTTCACATCCGTGCTCCAAGGATATAAAGGCAAGCGCACGTCAGGCCGTCGTTCACTCGTAAAAAATATGAGCAGATTCACCGAATTGATGTAACTTAAAATGCACCTGGAGTATGCGAGAAAACTCCTGGATGAGCTGTCTATGATGACTACTAAAGAAGAAGACGGATTAAAGAAGATAAAGAGGAGAAAAAGAAAGAAGAGGAGGAAGAAAGGAAACAAGTAATCATGCCTCACCAGAGATAAGAACACCTCCTCCTCCTCAACCATAACCAGTACTAACACCTCAACCACAACCACTACCAGCACAACAACTTATTCATCCACGGTTGTGGTATAGGATGAAAGCCTTCGTTATCCCCGAGACTGAAGACTGAGAGAGTAAAGCCACTCAAGCTCCCTCTGCACTTCCAATCACACGCATAAATTGGAAGCAAGACTGGAGTCGGCGATCGTGTGGTGCCCTCCCTGAAAGATGCCAGCTTGAGACAGATGTATATAATTTAAAAAACAAAAAAAAAACCAAAAAAAAAAAAACAGCCCTTCTCAGGGCTAACCATATCTCTAGAAAAGAGAGACTATTCAATATGTTCGTTGGTGTGAATTGTATAAGCGTGTTTTATGATTGCTCGTTTCGTTGTTGAGGATAATATATTGATGTGTTTAATGTTTGCTCATTTCGTTGTGTTGATAGTGTATTGGTGTGTTTTATGCTTGCTCGTTTCGTTGGTGTGGATATTATATCGGTGTGTTTTATGCTTGCTCATTTCGTTGGTGAGGATAGGATATCCTACGTGAAATGAGTGTAAGTGATATTTTCCTTCATGTCCGTGCTTGACGTATATAAAACAGCGTTCGTCATTTGCGCCGAAGGCCCAGCTTGGGGCCAAGCGTCCTCTTAAAAGGATTGTCGCCCTGCCTTGGGCAGTAAACAGTCGCAGAATGCCAAACTGGAGCAATACGCGACTATAATCCTAGTTAAGTCATTTACGCCGATCAACATAGAATACAATATGAATCTTTTAAATCAGTTTAGAGACAGTTGGCATTGGATAATGGACGAAGCATACGTGCTGAGTAGGCTTGAAAAAGAATGGAGGTTCACAGGCAGCCTAGACTTAGTAAACAGACTCAATGTAGCCAGCTATAATTTGGAAATGATAATATGGAATGAAACAGATTAGTTGCGAGGCTTTGCCTATTCGAAATATGTAAGAATAGGAACACTGAAGGAGGTTTTTGATATTGTTAAAGAAGTGGGATATTTTAGGAAGGAATCTCAGATTTAACCATGTGGCCTTTTGTTAAAAAAAGGTTTAGAAAATTTAAAGACCTGATGAAAAAGATAATGGAAGAAGAGGTCAAGAAGATTAAAGACACAAGGACAAAAGAAAGAAGAAATGACAAAGAAAACAAAACAAAAAAGGACAGAATACTTTGAGAAACAAAAGAGAAACTAGATAAAAAAAATACAGCAAAAATTTGGAGACATGGAACATCCAGACTGGATAGCAGATGAAGAAAAAAAAAACAAATAAAGGAATCATTCAAAAAGTCAGGAGCTGGTTCAAAAGTGGAGACGATAAAAGAAAAAGAACCTATAGGTCCTTTTCAGGGCCACTTCCAATGCCTCGAAAAGATTTTTAAAATTTTAAAATTTTGCCAGGTACGTGTTATCTATGTATTTATCTTTGTGTTCTACGTCTCTATTGTATGTTTTTATGTCCCTCCCTAGAATAGTAGCTATGTATGTATTTAGGTCAGCTCCATGCTACAGTGTTGCCAGTCTCCAGTACCGTGACGTCATGCCACCTGTGCCATTACTCTTGTTACTATAAATCTTTAGTTTATAGTGCCGAGGAGTAATTTTTAATGATAACTCCCATTGAAGCTATGCTACCCCACTACACTACTAATAGCTTCACTAGCCTGTATGGGTATGAGTTCATTGACCAATTTATTAATCAAGTAAACATGTTGATTTTGGTCAGGGTTTGGGGGATTCCAAAGTGAATTTTATAGGGTATTATGTTTAAAATCAACAACCCTCATTAAGTTATGATAGAAAGTTTTTTTTTCCCAGTAGGTAACGATTCTTTTTATAAAATGCTTATTTGTTAATGTCAGAATTTTACCAGTTTTTCTTTAATACCTAACTCTTTAAGTTGCATTATGTTGTGACTAGTTTGAGCCGAATTTTATTTTCTATAAACTATTGAATTCAAATGATTATTTTCTCTGGAAATACAAAAGTGCTCTCACGAGTTTCTTGAATAAAGACATTCATGAGAATTTAAACTGAATTCAAACCTGGAATAATATTTATGTGATTCAACAAGTGACCATTGTCAGATCAGTACATCAGTACGATGCAGGCCATATCAGACACGTCATCGTTTTCAATTGAAATGAGTTTTATTCAGGACTATTTATTACTAGGACGTGTTTTTTAATCTTGTATATTTTTTTAAATTTAATTCGCAAAACCGAAAGTTCTAATTTCTCATTTTACCTTGGTTTTCCAGGGAAATAAATTATTGGTTAAATTTTACAAAGCTTTGCTGTCTTTACTCTTTTCTATAAATTATTTGAAGAGCATCGACTCGTAATAATATGCTAAATTAGTCTCTCACGGTGGGAATCGGATTCAAACAATCTTGCAAGTCGAATGGTGCTACGATATATATTCACCTGTTTGATAAAATCAATAGCAGGTCTAGAGTACTCATTCGATCTTTGAGAAATATGACTACACGTTATGAATTGATCTTAATTAACCTCTAAGGCTGATCGAATTGGAACCTAGAACCAATTTCTAAGACACGAATTGTACCGGCATTGCAAAATCACTTTTTCATTTGCGGCATTGAGCAGCTCATCAGTTCCGTATGAACATAAAAGGAAACTGAATGCATAAATGTCAAGCAACCCAGAGATACGAGAATTGTGTTGCTACATTGTATTCACTTTCTATTTGTTCCGTTGTCATAAAAAAGAAATCAATAGACCTAGAAAGTGTTCAATATAGATATTTTTGTTTATACTATTTAACAGAAATATTAAATAATGTACTATTGCTTGAATGTAAAATTGTCTCGATACTGATGCACCGTATTTAATTGTCTCTGCCATATAAATGTTCTCAAGTCATTTGGATATGACGAGAAGATAAGATCCGATCACAAGTAAAATGGCAACTATTTTATTAATTGCTTCAATTTGACACTAAACTACTTTAGAAAGTGCAATATTTTAAACCATATGAATTGATAGTATTGTTGTCTCTCTTTAATTCTGTTACTAGCAATAATGTTCATATTTGTAAGACCGCTCCAGTTGCCTAGCGGTTAGAGCGTCAGACTCATATACGCGAGGTCGTGGATTCGATCACCGGCTGAGTCATACCAAAGACTTATAAAAATGGATGCTAACAGCTGCTTCGCTTGGCGCTCAGCATTATCAGGTTAGTGGTAGGACTGATCTGTGCTACATGTCTGCGGCATGATGCCCTAGTGCAAGACATCGCAATAAACTGCTACACCGTTCGTTATGATATGACTGGAAAATGGTTAAAGCTACGTTAAAAATCCAAATCACGAGTCTTTTATCGTGCTAAACTCACGGTTTTGGAGACAAAGTAAGGAATTACCATCTGGATTAACAGCCATTCATTGCTATACCATGACAACGATTTATTTTACCAACTGGTCTATTTGAAGACGACACTCATTTTACTCGTGTCTTATAATTCACTGTAGCACAAGATTCTTATACGTGGTCATGTGTGTGTGTGTGTGTGTGTGTGTGTGTGTGTGTTGTGATGTGATTTAGACAGTGTAACGTAGATTTAACAATTTTTTAGTCATGTCGATACTCTGCATTGTGACAGTTTATAGCAATGTCAAGCACTGGGGCATCATGTCGCAAACATGGAGCATGATGTTCTTTCCAGTCACATTATCATGACACCAGGCCGAACAGTCCTAACCCTAACCTCATAATGCTGAGCGCCGAGCGAAGCAGCTGTTAGTACCATTTTTTAAACTCTTTCGTATAATTCGGCCGGGGTTCAAACCTGCGATCTCCCGCATTCGAGGCGGACGCTCTAACCACCAGGCCACCGGGGCGGTCATACGTGGGCATAATAGAGTTTCTATTTTTTTTAATCTCTGAAACAGATGTAATTTATCTTATTTACATATCAGACTGATATAAAACATTTTATCGAATTGTTGCATTTTATAATTATATTTTAATAATGTAAAATGAGAAAACAATCGGTCTAACGTGTCTATGCACGTACAAAGGTAATAAAGGAAAGTGTGAAGTGAACAAGCTTTGTAAATTTAACAAAATAATTTATTTCCCTAGAAAAACAAGGTAAAAATATGAAAAAGGACTTAAGGTTTATGAACCAAATCCATACATTAATCAAATAATTAAAACTAGAAGCCCTATGACAAAAACGTTATAAGTGAATGAAAGTTCGAATCCTGATGATGTTCTAAGATGGAAGGCGATGACGTCCTCTGTGACCTGTTTTGTGTTGTCGTGTCAACAGTTCTTTGTTGAATGACCAGTAACAATATTCCAGCTTTAGCATTCCGAATAATTTAGTAAATGTCTTTGTCAAGGAACTCTGATGAGCACAAGTATTTTCCAAGGTAAATAAATGATTTTAAATAAAAAATTCAATTCAAACTGGCAACAACATAAATGCCTTTGAGCCCGAAGGTATGAATCACGACTAAAAAATCAAAATAAAATATCCATTTTAACCCTAACTAAAGCGCAAGTTAGATCACGTGATCACTTAATTCAGGCGACGTAGTATAACCACACGCCGGCTATCATGTCCGCCATAGATGGATTCGATTTTACTTAACAAATCTTACTAAAAGATTCAATTTAAAAAAAATAAAAAAACAATTAAAATAGGTATTTACTACAGAGCTGAAAATGGCTCAGAATCTAGGTCAGCAAAAGATACGAATTTTCAAACTACTCTATTTATTAGGTCAAAACGAACTGAACTGAATTTTCAGGAAAAACGTCAAAACCAGTGAATACAGTTATCATTACGGTAACTTGTAATGAAATAAAAATAAAAAATTTTAAAAAAATATTTAAAAATGAGACGCAATTAAATTACATATATGTAACATTGGGTAAATAACCTTTTAACTTGAACGAATGATCCAATACTGTAGGTTTTTTTTCGACGTATTTTAATTACGTGATATATTGCATGTGTGAATTTTCAACGTTTTATAATTAATCCATAGTTCTTTCAACTTTAATCTATCACTTTTAATTTACAATCTCTGTTAAAACAATTTATCATCTTTTTTTCTTCCTCTTGTACATCTAATTTTTCTGTTGTTTATCGCATTTCAAATGTTTTAATTTAATTCTTCATATCTGTCTACTACTGTACATCCAGGAAAGAATGTCAATGAAGTGTACATATCTCATTGCTACTGTACCTCCAGGAAAGGATGTCAGTGAGTTTGCATTTTTCATTGCTACTGTACCTCCAGAAAAGAATGTTAGTGAGTTGTACATATCTCATTGCTACTGTACCTACAGGAAAAGACGTCAATGAGTTGTACATAATAAATCATAATCTGTCTAATATAGGACAATAAAACCCGTTTTATTTAAACTAAACGTTAGTTTAATCAGCGAATTATGTTGGCTGAAAATATGTGCATTTTTTAAATGCAGTTGATGTTTATTGCAGCGAGTTGGAATTATGAATGAAACAGGGTTTGTCATTCGCTTCCCTCACAAGTAGGAAAATCGTGGGTGATAGGACATCGAGGTTCTCCAACAGTATTAGCACTTTACGTTGTGCGGTATACATATATACGTTACAGTAAGAAATTAATGTATTTATTTTTGTCATTTGTGTGTGCGTGTATGCGTGTATATATATATATATATATATATATATATATATATATATATATATATATATATATATATATATATATATATGAATTCAAGCTTTAATATAAATATACATGTGCAGACACATAAAGACCATAGTTGGCGCGATGAATAAGTTTATTTTAAATATATTTTGTTTACACATGCGGTGACTGTGGACTGTTTCGTTTTCTATAATAAAATATGATAATGATGTCTAAAATAGCTCTCTTTGAGAACGAAGGAGGTAAAATAGAATTGATATCTGAAATACCAGAAGGGGAAAAAAGTACATCCCAAAGTACCACATGCAAATAGTTGTTGTAGTGGGTTTAATACCATTTTCAACATGGTACCTGGCGGCTAGTATACCTGGTGGAAGAACACAGAATATGCTTTGGAAGAACCGACGACCCAAGGGAAGCTACAGGCTAGCTTTCTCACATTGGCAGGCCCTGAGACTCTAACTCAAGCGGACTGGGTTGAGATGTACGAGAGATCTGTAAGCAGTTCCGGATTTAGGACAAATGAGGCCCTGTGCTACTTAAGTTATGAAGCCCCTTACTTGGACCCTGAAGGAGGTAGGCCCGGTAGGCCTCCACAGATACGCATAGTAGATTTAGTAGATAAAATAGCCACAGACTTTTGACAAATTCATCGTATTTTGGGAGGGAGAGGGGCCACGAAGATGGAACCCCTGGCCAACAGGGGCCCTGTTGTAAATCTAGTACCGTCTGTAAGGGTGAGTGCCTCAAAAAACTTGTAAACATCTAAAGGGTACACATTAAGAACGTTGTAATGCGACTGCAGCATAAACTGTTTCCTAATGGGAAATACGGGAAATCTGAGAAGAAACTAAGAGATAACATTTTAAAAAGTACATAGTTGATTCAAGGTACTTCTAAAAGCTTGAGTTCATTCCGGCTACATCTAAAAGGATCATGTCAAGATACATGTTCATAGGGATGGACAATAAATACACATTAAAAAACATGCGAAATTTGAGATTTTTAACAAAATGTGAGGTCGGGAATATCACGTAAATGTTCATCAAATCATGAAGACACATAAAAATGGCATAGAAATTTTCTTTTGGATAAAATACTTGATGTGTAAAAATTTAACATGTCTTTAAGGACGACCAATATGACCTCAAAGGCAAAGATTATCCAATAAAAACTGAAAACAAATACTACTTTTGACCACATTGTTAATCTCTATCCAAACAGATACTGGTACATGAAAAATTTATTATGACAGATCCTGAGGATCAATTAGACATGGTTAGAGACATTGGCTAATGTCATTTAAGGAGCTTATGTTTCTGGTGATAATTACTGAAATGCATGAGTAATTAAATAAAAGTAAATGATTTCAGATAAAATACATTCAAGAAGAGGAAAAACCAAAACAATTATAACTGCATTTTGAGACAAACATGTTATTACAGATAAAATGAACAAAAAGACTATTTAATTTAAAACATAGAAAAGAAACAAACTTCAATGATGTTTGCAGTGTGGCAGTTTAGAGTGATGTCTAGCACTGAGGAATCATGCACTAAACAGGTAGCATGATGTCCCACCCTGTAAGATTAGCCTGACATTGGACCAACCAGTCCCAACACTAACCTTTTAATGTTGAGCACTAATGGAGGCAACTACTAGTACCTTTTAATGTTGAGCACTAGGGGAGGCAACTGCTAGTACCTTTTTTAAAATAAATTCTTAGTATGACTTGAATGGAGTTCGAACCCACAATCTCCTGTATCTGAGGCAGATACTTAAAGTACTTAAGCCACTGAAGAGTTCATAATGAATTTATAATGCAGACCAAAAACCTGTTTATTGTCATATACAATCAATGCTACTTTTCTTCATTCTGATTGGTAATAATTTTGTCTTTTTAAATAAGTAATCTAGGTCAGTTTCTAATTTCAAATATGAAAAATCAAATAGTCGTTTTTATAAACCTTTTAAAGACCTTAATGTCACAATATTTTGCCAAGTTTTGGGTTACATGTAAGTTCCTACATGCATTACTATTTGTAGCAGACCAATCTTATGGTTGCTTTGAATAAACAACAGAAATGACTTTGATGCAAAGATGCTTTGTCTCACACAATTTTTGGGAGAGAAAAAAAATAAGACATTTAATGGCATGATGAACATTATTATTTTGCAAACTGGAATGACCATATGCTATATGGCAAACAATAAACACCTTGAAACATCCAAAGTAATTTATATGTCATTTATTTATTCAATTTACCAAATTTCCTAGATGATGCTCAGACATTCTCAACATATGTTTAAAAAAATATAAAGAACAAAAAACATCAATTAGAAACAACCTCTTTATTGCAAATTTAAGAAGAATACAGAAATCTAAATGTACACAAACTTCAGACTTGTGAATTGCAATCTCACTATACGGAGATTAATAATAATAATACAAATTAGGATATTGTGTTTATATAAACTATATTGCTTTCAGGCGACTTAAAATAACTGCAAAAATCTGCATCAGCAATAACTTAGAAAAAGAAAAAGGATACCATATGTATACCACTAATGATGTAGGAATGAAATGTATACCACTAATGATGTAGGAATAACCAGTACTATAAAGGGAAATAAATGTGTAAATGTGATTTACAAACCTCATCAATTTCTGTTTGCTTGTCACTCCTATATTAAAATTGATACCTCATACACTGTTTCCATATTACATAAATATCATCATCAAGATTTTATGAAGCCATTAAAATCTAATGCAATAAAACAAAATATTTTTTCGTCTTATCATAAAATGTAGTGTCAGAGTTACTGTTATACATTCATTTCATTCCCTCCAGAATACATTACTATGTACTGGTAATGAAAATTCACATCTCCAAACTGAATAAGAATATTATACAACAGACATTATGTACACAAAGAGGACACAATATTACACTGATAAATTGCAATTTTTAGCCTTTGTGTTATATGAAGAATTTTATTTTAAACATTTATACATTTATCAACCAAAGCTGAGTTTTCAAGTCCACACAAACATTCCAATATATGCCTAGTTATGGCTATAGTGAATTGATATTTATTAATCAAAATATTGAAACCATCAAAAATATGCTTAAATATTTGTGGACAAAAAATCAAATTTCAAGGTATCATTCATATTAAGATCTTGTTGTTGTTGTTGTTGTATGATTTAACACCATTTTTCTGCATAAGATATGGTGTACACGTACATGGTTGCCAGTATAACTGATGCAGGAAGTACCCTGGAATACCGGGAAGAACCACTGTCCATTGAAAAGCTACTAGCAAGATTTCATACATATCCATGTTTGCCAACCCTGAGATTCGAACCCATGCAGACAGAGGTGAGATGGCAGTGATCTGGAATGGTAAGCACTTTAGACCACTCAGCCACTCGGGGTTCCAATATCAAGACCTAGTTTTGCAACTTTAATGTTTAACTTACATGGTAGAAATCATGTATATCAAGCTTTATTAAAATAAAAATAAACACAAAATTTAAAACTCATCCAATTTATGTTGTGCATAGATGATATTTTCAGCATTTTTGTCTTGCATTTTCCTCCTTAATGTTGTTACTGTTTTTCCAAAATATAATGCAAAACAACACTAAAAAAATAAACTTCACTAAAAAAAAATTCTATAAAAATCTTTAAAGGTGGAAATCCCAAAAAGTTATATGTATGCAATATATAAACAAAAAGCTTTAGAAAATATTTTACAAACATGCCACGTAAGTTTCCTATTTTCCTAAAGTCTCATAAAATGTTCTTACTCATAGAAAAGTTATTTTCTATGGAAGAAAGAAAGAAATGAAGTTGTAAAAAATGCAAGTTTATAAATAACATGTACACGTTGGTCACCATCTCAACACTTTAACCAGAATATAATCAATGACTATTACAAAGGTTGCACATACAAAGCTCTAACTTGTATCCACCATAAATAACATCATGCCCAAATTAAAATCAATCTAAATTAAAATCATCTCATGAAATACTGGCTGTGATGGCGCATCAAAAACAAACAATACCTGGAAAATAAATCATTACTCATTAAATCTGCTTCAGACGCTTTCATCATCTGGCCATCCCTTGAAGCCAAATTGTATCTAATAGAAGTCATGGGTTTTGAATAATCTAAGAATACCAGCTAGAATTATCACTTTTACAAACACAGGTCAAGTATGAACAACTGACTTGATTACCCTCTAATGACACATGTATTCATTCCCCTGCTCAAATCCATACTCATTCGCACAATTTAACAATTAAACTGTGTAATCTATCACAATATAAGTACATTTATTAATATGGAAAGTTTACCACTAATATTTTCCTTTCCTATTTTATTACCAGTTACATTTCATTATATGATACCAAAAATGTGATATTTTAACAAGTGGCAAAGCCTGGAGTTAAAGTATACCTTTTTTGTACTACAAGATGAAATACATCTGATGTTAACATAGGAAAATAAAATTTTATTTTTTTTATACAAAACTTGCTTCAATGATTAAACAAAAAAATCACTCTTATGCACACTAACCCCTACACCTCTTTTTTTATAAGTTTACCTACATTTTAATCTTATTTATCAGCCGATCAAACAATATTATTGATTTGCATGGACAGTTGATTTGGGAGGTAGAATTAAAGAATTATGTAGCAGTAAATTTCATTTTGTCATGTTTCGAAAATTAGTCTACTATATCTGACAGAAAAAATTAATGAGACATAGCATATTTGTATTTTTTTTGTCAATACTGTTAGATCAAACTTCATAAAGAAGAAACCAGGGATGAATCAAACTTCTAAATATCTTCACAAAATAGTGCAGTCAAGTGTATGTGATTTGGACTTTTAATGTAGCTTTAACAATTTTTCAGTCATATCACTATGATGTTTGCCGTGTGGCAGTGTATAGCGATGTCTAGCAATTGAGCATCATGCCACACACACATGTGGCATGATGTCCCACCCAATCACATTATCCTGACTCCAGGCCCACCAGTCCTAACACTAACTTGTTAGTGCTGAGCACCAAACGAGGCAGCTGTTAGGACCATTTTTGTAAGTCTTTGGGATGACTCGGATAGGTATCAAACCCACGCTTTCCAGCATCTGAGGTGGTCGCTCTAACCACTAGGCCACTGGAGCAGTCTCAATCAAGTAGGAAAAGCAAGTTAAAGTTGAGTTGCTGGAAAGACTTAGTTGTAAGGGTACAATACTAATTAATGGAGATCCATTCAACTGAAAGACTTTTAGTTGTAAGAGTACAGTACTAATTAATGGAGATCCATTCAACTGAAAGACTTTTAGTTGTAAGAGTACAGTACTAATTAATGGAGATATATTCAACTGAAAGACTTTTAGTTGTAAGGGTACAGTACTAATTAATGGAGATCAATTCAACTGAAAGACTTTTAGTTGTAAGAGTACAGTGCTAATTAATGGAGATCCATTCAACTGAAAGACTTTTAGTTGTAAGAGTACAGTACTAATTAATGGAGATCCATTCAACTGAAAGACTTTTAGTTGTAAGAGTACAGTACTAATTAATGGAGATCCATTCAACTGACAATAGTAGGACTTGATCATGAATGGTGCCAAAGAAACCAAATCATGCAAATTTCAACAGTCAATGGCACAAAATTGGTATCAGAGAGACACCTATATGCAATAAAGTATAGAGCATGCAAAAACCCGATGTGGATCTGAACAAAATGCCAAATTTTAACCAGTCAGGAAAAGTTGAAATATAGATCTCAGTGACTTTTGTTGACTGACCATACTTTTTTAGATGCTCCCTTGCCTTAGGTTATTTTTAGTGTTTGTGTTGCAGCGAAATGTCTAGTTTTTAAATCAATTAAGCCGACAAACAAACTCTTGCACATTCACAGGCATGAGTTTTGATAGCTGATTGACCATTTACCTTTAGCAGTAGCATCATGGCTTGATTTCCAATAGTTATCCCTCAACGATAAAATATTCAAACTTGTTTTCAAAACTTTAAAAATAGGATGTAAATATCACTTTGTATTTTAAGATCAGAATCAGTTATCTGGATAATTTAACTGTCTGTTGTACACTACTAATTTGAAACCATAAGTGAACCAGTAATAGGTAAATAATGGTGGACATCACTATGTCTGAGAAGTTTGCAGATTGTTTTCGTAAATCATAGGGCAAATATAATCAAAAAATTATAAAATTGATAGAAAGCAAAGTCTATGTATTATGTTATTGAAGATTTAACTTTAAATTCCATTATGTAGGTCAGAAACCGATTGGACAATGTTATGTTGTGGAATTCACAAGAATGGAGAAGTGTTGTAAAGTCCAAATTGTTTTCTGACTTAACTCGTATTTTTGAAAATATGAAAAAGCAGCGAAACAGATATTATTTAACCAAATGCATTAAATTTCTGCAAGTATGCAGACAAATAAATAAACCATAAATCTGCAATCCTATCAACGGGCTGTTGTAATTAAGCAAAGTGAGAGATTACACATTAAGAAAATCCCTCCTTCTAAAAATAGATGCAATCACGTCTTAATTGATTTGGTTGGAAAGAAGGGTTTAGTTCAGATACCAACTATAAAGGAATTTTGTGCATTTTAGTGTGTTATGTATGAATAGTGACAGTAATGTTTTATCCACAATGAAATGGTATGATTTGAAGACACGTGTGCATTAGCCCTCATGTACATGGTACAGGGGTTGTTTCATACATGTTTAAAAATCTCCGAAAGTGTTGTTATTGAGAAACACATCAAGATCCATCCACTCACCGAGTTTCATGAACCCAGGTAAAACAAGATGCAAAAAACCCATGTGGTCATGAGCCAAATGCAAAAAGTTAACCATGAATAATGTATATGCACATAGAAAGTTGACCTACTTGGCCTCCTCCTCTCTGGGATAGGTTGCATGAAATTCCTCTTAACCTGCTTAGAAGCTTAGAGTCACGTATGTAATATGGTTTTAGATCTGTGGAATCTGGTGGGAGGAGGGGGTGGATAAAGTAGAACAAAAACTCTCCTCTACTTCATATGGCAAGTTATTCATGCTAATGACTATATATATATATATATATATATATATATATATATATATATATACACACACACACACACCTCACTCACTAAAGCCAGTCAGGACCCAATCAACCAGCCATATTCCCTGCTTACACTAACTCCATACTTAATTTATACAAAAGGAATTCACTGGTTAAGTAATGTCTGTGCATGAATCAATGTAAATTGTTTAACTTCAAGAAAGATATGTAATTTAAACATCCATATTCTGAGTCAAATGTGAGCTATTCCAAAATCTCTTCATAAGTAGAAGAAAATGAAATATTTTTTCCAATAAAGTCAAAAGTCTCCATGGAACATTTGAGAAAAATGTAAATGTCCTCACTTCTCTGAACTGAGACATCACCAAAACTCCCATAGCATATTATGGCTCACACTTTTGAGAGATCACAGACATGTACAAGATAAATGCTTCACCAGCTGTGCATCAAAGAACAAAGTCCAAATTGGCTGTCTGGCCCTCATTAACATGAACTACATGTGTCTGCTGGTCAGTTTTTCCCCATACCCCTGTTGTTACTGCATATGTACCTGGACTGACCACTATATGGACATCTTCTGCATGCAGCAGCTGAAATACATGAGCAAAATGTCAGTGACCTTCTAAATAACACTGTAGCTTACATATACAGTGTGCATTATATATATATATATATATATATATATATATATATATATATATATATATATATATATATATACTTGCTTATGAGTCCAGATATCTGCTGTTGCTAATCTGGGTCTATGCAATTAGAAGTAAGCAGCACAACAATCAGCAAACCAGGGAAACTAGGGAGATGTGTGGACCAAAGTTCATGGTTCTATTGACAAATTTGGGACACTTACCACACCCACTGAAAAATTTCATGAGGAAACCAGAAGAATGAAAAAATAATTTTAAAGCATTCAAAACATGTTTATGTACAGTCATATAACTCCAGTTTCACTAGCTCTTAGCATTCTTTTAAATGTCGTTCAAACAGCTTCTGACTCTTCTAATTATTAAAACAAACAAGACAGTGCATCATCAAAATAATACAATCAAGTGAAATGAAGCGTTCCGAACAATGATGTAAAATTATTCATCGGACATGAATTATCAGAAAAGACCAGGATTGACCAAAAGCAACTGACTCTTATTATAAATGTTATATGCCAGAAACTGGTATCATGCCGCAAATTACCAGAAATATAAGAAAAGATTGAAATCATACTCTGGTTATATGCCAGAAACTGGTATCATGCTGCAAATTACCAGAAATATGAGAAAAGATTGAAATCATACTCTGGTTATATGCCAGAAACTGGTATCATGCCGCAAATTACCAGAAATATGAGAAAAGATTGAAATCATACTCTGGTTATATGCCAGAAATTACTGTCATGCTGCAAATTACCATAAATATGAGAAAAGATTGAAATCATACTCTGGTTATATGCCAGAAACTACAATCATGCCGCAAATTACCAGAAATATGAGAAAAGATTGAAATCATACTCTGGTTATATGCCAGAAACTGGTATCATGCCGCAAATTACCAGAAATATGAGAAAAGATTGAAATCATACTCTGGTTATATGCCAGAAACTGGTATCATGCCGCAAATTACCAGAAATATGAGAAAAGATTGAAATCATACTCTGGTTATATGCCAGAAACTGGTATCATGCCGCAAATTACCAGAAATATGAGAAAAGATTGAAATCATACTCTGGTTATATGCCAGAAACTACTGTCATGCTGCAAATTACCAGAAATATGAGAAAAGATTGAAATCATACTCTGGTTATATGCCAGAAACTACTGTCATGCTGCAAATTACCAGAAAGATGGGAAAGAATCAAAAACATACTTGGCTTATATGCCAGAAACTGATAGTATGTTACAGAATACCAGAAAAGACTTGAAAGGACTGAAAAAAACTCATATAATTTAAACTTCTGCCAAAGTAATTGTTTGGTTTATTTTGGGGATTTTTGTCAATATTGGCATGATGCATGAACAGGCTCAGCAATTCTGGACATTCACACCAAATTTGCTATGATATCATACTTTAAAAACACAAACCCCAACACCAGAGAGGTTCAAGCATAATTATTGTCATTATAAAAGGCAAAAAAATGAGCAATTTGGGCATAAAAAGTGTAATCTATCTATTTCATCACAGAATTACAGCACATACTATCCTGGTTCTGCTGCTAGTTAAAATTCTTGACACATTGGGCAAAATCCATACATATTATAACCAAAATACAAAATAAACTGAAAAATTATTCATATTCAGCACACATTTTTGAACTAGTCTATGTGTAACTTTCACTGAATGATTGTGAACTGGAATTATGCAATGAGAATGATCATGTGCTCAGAGTGCTGTATTAAATTACTCTCATAATCTTCTTTTAAAATTTGTAAAGCAGCATTGATTTCTCCTTTTTTCTGATCTCATGTTTTGAAGTTTAAAAAGATCCATCTGCTCTAGCATTTTCCATCACATAACATCCTCAACTCACACCATAAAGCAACACATGAAACCATTTTCTTTAAATGTATAGACTGGTCTAGCATTTTCCATCACATAACATCCTCAACTCACACCATAAAGCAACACATGAAACCATTTTCTTTAAATGTATAGACTGGTCTAGCATTTTCCATCACATAACATCCACAACTCACACCATAAAGCAACACATGGAACCATTTTCTTTAAATGTATAGACTGGTTTGCTAACTATATCAATATAATAAATATGTGAGGCAGTTCATATTTGAAGAAACCTTTTGTTTTCTTGAAAATGGGTCAAAACAGTTGCTATAAATAGCAAATAAGTATTCGTACACTATTCTCACACAGTTGTCATCAATTACAAATATTCTCAAATTTATAGAATTAAAGAGATGATACAAAAATGACAATAACTTTTTATTACTTGACTTTTGTAAATATTTTAATAAACCAAAAAAGTGTAGTCCATACACAGGTCAGCATAAAACAATTTGGTGAAAAAAGCATAATGATTACGCCAAAAGTGTAATCCATACACCGGTCAGCATAAAACAATTTGGTGAAAAAACCATAACGATTATGCCAAAAGTGTAATCCATACACAGGTCAGCATAAAACAATTTGGTGAAAAGAGCATAACGATTATGCCAAAAGTGCAATGGTCAGCATGCATGTGATGGGTATCTCTGATATAGCACAGACCTGATCTGCCAACACACTATGGTAGCTGATTAGAATCTTTATTGTTTGCAGTTTGACTTGACATATAAACAAGTATATATGGTAATTTACATAAATCGACCTTGAAAAGATAAAATATCAGTATCAGACAGTGACACAAAAAGCCCACTAGAAGAAGAGCAACAGTATTGTGCTCATTGAGATTTTAAATACTGCACTACTATTGCATGAACAGTGAATGATCTACATACACTTTAATGTGACAAAGGTTAAAGAATGTTTGCTATCACAAACTGACATTTAATGCACAGTGAATGATCTACATACACTTTAATGTGACAAAGGTTAAAGGATGTTTGCTATCACAAACTGACATTTAATGCACAGTGAATGATCTACATACACTTTAATGTGACAAAGGTTAAAGGATGTTTGCTATCACAAACTGACATTTAATGCACAGTGAATGATCTACATACACTTTAATGTGACAAAAGTTAAAGGATGTTTGCTATCACAAACTGACATTTAAATCACAGTGAATGATCTACATACACTTTAATGTGACAAAAGTTAAAGAATGTTTGCTATCACAAACTGACATTTAATGCACAGCTTTAAATGATGTAATTATTACTCTAATACATCAGCATTAATATGTCACATGGGAACTCAGTTAAGAATAAAACTGGAACATATACAGATCCCATGAGCTATGTACATTTTAAATGGCAGCATAATGCACTGTACATTTACTGGCTTAGTACTGTGTGGTTAACAAAAGCCCTAGCAAATACAATCTGCATTAGTACTGTGTACAGTTTGGTTAACAAAAGCCCTAGCAAATACAATCTGGATTAAAATATCCTAATAACTTAAGTGCGGAGATAACAGATACATACTGGATTTTTCCTCTGCACTGCTGTATAGTGTGGTGTGTGAAAACGTCTACAATGTAGTTGGTCATGGGTAGATTCTAGGTTTTTGTCGTGACTGCCATAATATCTCTGTAATGTTGCAACAGAAATTAAAAAAACAAGAATTACAAGCAGCAAAATGTGATAATTTTTCTAATACTCAAAACAGGTTGTGGTGAAAAAATATGATAAAATTTATTAATTACCCCTCATAAGATCCTGTCCAAAAATACACTATCTATTTACATATGTACTGTTCTTATTAACTTATCAACATTCAAATTTAATGCATGCAATGAAATGTTAACATTTGCAACTTTTGTGATGTTATAATGTTTCTTATGACATCAAGTCAAATAGAATTACATTTCTAGAATTTTACCCCAGTTTCAAAACATTTTATAGTCAGGATATAAGGATGTTTACAATGATTTTACTGAAACAAATATTTTATTTTTAATTAGCTCTGCTTATACTCTTGTCTTTACTAGAATACTTCATGTCCTGAAACCCTCAGATAAAAGATTAGTGTTTTCAAAAATTTATATCAATGTGCTTGATACACAAGGCTACTAAACCATTCAAGATGCAACCTTTTCTATACATGTAGATAAACTGAACTAAAACAGATCAACATCCATATATAGCATGAACTCCAAACCATTCCCCATTTTCAATATTAAACCAGTGTTTTCCTTTACACACATTTTGAACTATTACTCCAAACCATTCCCCATTTTCAATATTAAACCAGTGTTTTCCTTTACACACATTTCTGAATCAGAGACACTGGAAAATAATGAAGCACACATTTTGTTGATTTGCATTTCTTGATACAGGATTCATTCAATATCCAATGCTTCAGATGAGTGAATACATCATGCATACATAGGCACTGTTATGATGAAGTAGTTTCCTCTGATCTTGCAAGCACACAAGCAACTTCCATCAAGCACAGCAAGATGCTGTCCAGATATTTCACCTCAACATTTGTCGGAATAAATCTCCAGATAAAAATGGCATGCACTTAGAATCACTAACGAAGAAAGTGAAAGAAACAGAACAAGTAACTGTCCATCTACCTTTAATGGAAAATGGAGAAAATAATTCCCTTGACTGGAATATGACTCATCCATTGTGATTACCCATGTGATTTCTGATTGCATGATTGCAAAGACTGCAAAAGCAAATAATCCTTTCATGACAGAGATTAAGATTTTTGACAATCTGCTCTTGTTTGACACAAGATGTCTGGAGAACACATTATCACCCAACATTGTTTCAACAAAAAAAATCAGTAAGCTTGCAGAAACAAATGTGTTGATTGGATCACAAAGTCATGGGATCATTGTGGATTTTGCTGATTTGTAACTTTGCTGAAATAATAGAAAGATTTTAAAAATGAAGTGTAACCTACAAAATAGAAGAGGAATCATTAGTGTCTTTGATTTTTGGATAAATTTGTTCTAGGATGAAGTACAATAAAACCAATAACATAACACATTTTATGAAAGGCAGTAAATTATCTGCCATTTGGTTAAAATGATTTATTTTTGAATTGTATATGTTATATAAGATGTGATGGTCTATAATATTTCTACAAAAAGATTAAAAGATTGTTAAAAGTACAACTTTAAACTAAAAGGAAAATGAAAAAATAAAAAAACTTTCTTTGAATATGGATAATGCACTTGTTTCCTAATTGTGCATGTTGGTTTATTTGTATTTTTGAGAGAGAGAGAGAGAGAGAGAGAGAGAGAGAGAGAGAGAGAGAGAGAGAGAGAGAGAGAGAGAGAGAGAGAGAGAGAGAGAGAGAGAGAGAGAGAGACTGTGTGTACATGTGTGTGTGTGTGTGTGTGTGTGTGTGTGTGTGTGTGTGTGTGTGTGTGTGTGTGTGTGTGTGTGTGTGTGTGTGTGTGTGTACAAGATGCAATTTCATATTTCAAGCTGAAAAAGTATGGGTCAGATAAAAATTGGTTAGTACATTTTTGACCCGCACATTTTTAATTTTACCTCCAGTTCTGATACCTAGGGGTATTTTGTAACTCTCAATGTTACACCACTGGGGGATAGACTGACTAAACAATGCAACTTCCACAGCTGTGCAGGGTAGCAGCAGTTTGGCACTAAATTGTACTCATTGTCATAAAACTAAACATTTTCTTGAAGCAAATATTACTCAGACCATGGAAATATTAGTGTTAAACTTAGCCTTGATTGAATAAATGCAAGTAAGATTTGGAATAAAAACAATACTCAGGATTGAGGAAATGGACTTTTTACTATACAGTGAATTCACTATTTTCCACTGGTATAAATCTGAACTGATACTGTGGCTGCCATAACCCATACATTATAATACCAAGTCAAGAACTATCATTCTATGGAAACAAAAGGACAGCTTCCATAATCCACAAATTTAAACAAATTATTGAGCAAAGCTTGAAAATGTAAATTTTAAAGCTTTCTATGGAACATTATGTGTACATTAAAAACCCATTCCTCCTAAAACTTTTACTTCAACTGAATTCCTTTTAAAGGTCACTGGCCACCTATATTGTACAAACGTGTGATATTATTTAAGTCATAAATAAAACGCATTTGTTATGTGTGCACAAAATAAAAATGCTCATTTAGACTTAAAAATCCACTTTTGTAAATGAAAAAATTATTTGGCAATCTCCATAAACAATTGGTAGTTTCCATGTGCCAAACATGGACATGACGTACATTTATCCCTTCTATTCAACCTAGCCATTCAAATATTATGCACTGTGTTGCATATCGAACCAAATGCATGATGGTGGGAAAAAGATTCTTTTTTGGAAAGACCCTGTTTACCAGAAAAAAGTGAGTTCAAGATGTGAGATAGAATAGTGTGATAGTATGGGAAAGTAGTATCATTAATGCCGTGTTATAGTCAATTTGGCCCAAGACAATTCGGTCCAACTCTAGGACAATTCAGCTCAACTTAATAGTTTGAACAATCTTTTTCTTAAAACAGCAAGTAGATACTATGTAAGATATGTTTAAAAAATAGGTTTAAGAAAAAAGAACTAAATTTAAACAAAATTGATATTCTTTCAAAGAAAATGATCATGCTTGGCAACGTACATACATTTGAGAGAAAACACAATAAGACATATTTTGCTTATTCTGATTAAAATATTTATAAACATTTTTTTATGCTAAAAAATATATGAATCTGCACAAGGACATTCTCAATTTAAGTCTTCCGGTCAAAATATTTATATTCATATATTAAACAATAAAACTTAACAGCTAATAGCTAGAGAATATGTATACATTTTTCTAAGGGTAGCGTACACAAGAAAATAAAACAAATATATTTAATTTTAGGTTTCATGCTGTAACACTGCTGCATATAATATACACTCAATTACGAGAGAGAGAGAGAGAGAGAGAGAGAGAGAGAGAGAGAGAGAGAGAGAGAGAGAGAGAGAGAGAGAGAGAGAAAGAGATGTTGACCATTTTCTCAATGTTGCTGCAATATGAAGCTTGCAAATTTGCAAATCTGATGTAAAGAGAAAAATGTTGGAAAGTGGCCGGTGACCTTTAGATACTGTTAAAACTAATTAGGTTATAATCTCCAACATTACTGGCTGCATTACTTCCCTTGATTAAAACTTGGCATGCTGTTATTTACAATTTCATACCTAAAAAACACACGTAGTAAGGTAGGTTTCAGTTAAATTTTTATTGTTTTTATTACTCAAATTTTCTTGGTATGTGCGCAAGTAAATTAAAATCTTCTCATTACTAGTCAATATCGTCAATCATATTTGTTCCAGTGTTTCATACAAATATTAAAGGAATTCATTTTGTGTTTAATTTGTGCCACTCCTTGCAAGGTAAAAAAGAAAATGATAAACTTACACTTATTTGAAAATAAAATGAAATAAACTGACCTTGCATTGTTATCATTTATTCCTTCTATTTCGATCATGCACAATGTATTAAAGAAAAAAATATACCCACGAACTCAGTGATTGTAGTAGATTCAGGTTTGTGTACGTGTCTTTACTGTATTGAGTATCGCTTATGACAAATAACAAAATTACAGAGACAAAAATATCACCATATTGCTTAAAGGCACCTGTCATTTATGCATCACGTTTCAAGGTGCAAATAAAAATCATTATTTTAAAATACCTTCACTGTGTGTGCAAATGATAATCTTTTCGCTAGCATGGGTTACAAAAGTGTTATTAAAGCATGTTATTGTTGTATATACTATTTACCCTGCAAACAAAGTATGATCACATCTGGGAAATAAATAGAAGCACAGGTGATTGATAAACACAGCTTGGAGTGAGCAAGAAACCTTTTCCTTAAACTTTCTGACAGGATATCAGATACAAAGGTTATTTTATAACAAAGCAAACAACCCTGAAAATTGACTTTGGTATCTTTTAAGTGTGTCAATTTTTCTTATGAAGTCTGTCGATATAAGGAAGTCAAATTTGGTTCCTTTGTATTCTTTTAAGTGTGACAATTTTTTTTTTGTTTTATTTATAAAGTCAGTCGACATATACAAGCCAATTGATTCATTTTTACCTATATTAATGGGAATTTTCAAAATAAATTGACACAATGGAACAGTTTTGAAAGCGACACAATCAAGTTTACGTCTCGCACACATATCAATATAAGGCTGAACAGTAAATTAGTTTTCAGTAGTTTTATCCTAAATATTCCCAATCGATGGTTTATGTTTTATTTTTCCACAGCAAGAAGCATGTACTTTGTCTTGTGGGGATAAATGTACATCATTTCCGGCTGGTATCCTCTATAGGTAAGAAATCATAGCTAAGGGGTAGTAACTGCATTGTATATGTCTTTTTCGAGTAATTAAATTATTTCTTCTTTACACTTGATACTATTTTGTTCTTTTTGTGCGAGTATAACTACTTTTAATCATGTAATGCAAATCAGATGTAAAGAGAAAAATGTTGGAGTGTGGCCAGTGACCTTTAAATACTGTTAAAACTAATTAAGTTATACTCTCCAACATTACTGGCTGCATTACTTCCCTTGATTAAAACTTGGCATGCTGTTATTTACAATTTCATACCTAAATAACACACGTAGTAAGGTGGGTTCAGTCATTTTAAGTTAAAATTATGCATTCTGTTCACAAATTGTAATCAAGAACAGAAAATGGCAAGTGTTTTGCTTTTTCATTTTAATAAATGATAATAAAATATAAAAATAAAGAATTTATTGCTTATATCTTATCAAACTAGTAAAAATTATGTTCATCTTTCTGAGCAGGCCATACTGCAATTTTTTCATTCATATTACAAGTGATCAAATCTGTCAAAAACAAAATAAAAGTATTTATTTAGACATCTAATTTAGGTAATGATCATGGGAACATGAGAGAGAGAGACAGATAGACAGACAGAGAGCAAATAGAATAATGAAAATAAATCATCCCCTCTTATATGGCACAAAAATTTAACTGTAAACATGTGCCTCATTTCGTATACGGAGTTATGATGGAGACGAGCAGCCAAACATGATAAAAATATTATCAGTGATAATAATGTAGCACTTCAATGGACTGGGTTTTTCTAAAAGAGTTTATATCACTAACTTTGAGAAAACATACATATCTGATATATTTTTCCTCAATGTAGCTTACATAATAGAAAATGTCTCAGAATTATCATTTATTTTTTCTTCTGATCCAGTGATTACTGTATTGATGGCAGGAGTAGCACCAATTTTTTTTCTTTAATTTCTACAGGATCAGAATACATTTAATAGCTTCTCACAAGTTACTTATGCTACAATCTTTACATAAGCGATGAGTTCTTTGTCCTAGTCTTACACTACTTCAGCATTAATATCTGTGGCAGGAAATACCTTTTTTGTCAGGCTGATATTTGTATAACCCAATTACAATATACAAAGAAAATGAATTTTGCAACAACAAATGTTTATCATGGATCGAAGATTAAAAATAAGTTTAAACAGAAACCTCCATATCTAATCTACAAACATGAACAAAAGCATCCTTTTACACAAAGCCATGAAAACCAATGAATCTGAATTTACAGCCATGTTAGTCCTCCCCTTCTTTTATTTCAAGGTTCTTACAAATTCAGACAAATACCCTGCAGTCCACTTAGTATGCAACAATTCTTGTAGTTTCAGCAAAAATGACATTTCCACTGATATATAAATGTGTTCATTGCTTAAGAGGTTCACTTGTTTTCACAGAAGGATCTTTGTTCATTGAGTCTTTTAATGTTTTAATTGTAGTCTGTGTTCATTGCTTAAGAGATTCACTTGTTTTCACAGAAGGATCTTTGTTCATCGAGTCAATGAATCCTTCATTTGGAGTCTTTGAATGCTTCATTTGGATTAACCATGAAATCCATCAGAACTTGTTATGTCATGAGAATATTTTAATTCACTATTTGTCAGCAATATTTACCTTACATTGTCGAGTGGTCTGAGACATACACTGCAGAACAGTAGCAAAGGCATCATCAATTGATGTGTACACCATTGGATCCTGAAAAAATTATGGAAAAAATGTGATGCAGATTTTATTTGACAGATGATCTAAATTCCTTTAAAAAATGTATTAATAATCCAAAGACAACTGACACAAATAACTCAGGTGTTCAGAAGCCATACATAATGTACAACTGACCCTATCTAAATTCTTTTACAAAATGTATTAATAATCCAAAGACAACTGACACAAATAACTCAGGTGTTCAGAAGCCATACATAATGTACAACTGACCCTATCTAAATTCTTTTACAAAATGCATTAATAATCCAAAGACAACTGACACAAATAACTCAGGTGTTCAGAAGCCATACATAATGTACAACTGACTCTATCTAAATTCTTTTACAAAATGTATTAATAATCCAAAGACAACTGACACAAATAACTCAGGTGTTCAGAAGCCATACATAATGTACAACTGACCCTATCTAAATTCTTTTACAAAATGTATTAATAATCCAAAGACAACTGACACAAATAACTCAGGTGTTCAGAAGCCATACATAATGTACAACTGACCCTATCTAAATTCTTTTACAAAATGTATTAATAATCCAAAGACAACTGACACAAATAACTCAGGTGTTCAGAAGCCATACATAATGTACAACTGACCCTATCTAAATTCTTTTACAAAATGTATTAATAATCCAAAGACAACTGACACAAATAACTCAGGTGTTCAGAAGCCATACATAATGTACAACTGACAATTTCACTTAGCAGGCCTATGAAGTCTACACAGAAACTATCTCCCAAATTTTATATAAAGTCCATCTTACTAATGTTTTTTTAACTATATTCTAATAAAAAAAAAATTTACAGGCAAAACTTTAATTTGTGCTCTACATGGCTTTCTTTGATCTTGGTAATTTAATCTTTCTGTTGGTCATTTGAAAAGCATTCTGCAGTATACTTTTTTATGTAAAAGCTAGAATAAAATATAAATTCTAAATAATTGGCAGTAAAGCCCTAAAATAATGCATTATGTTGAAAAGATCTGAACATAAAATCCTGTCAGTTTAAGGCAATTTTAGCAACTATCAACTCATTTCACCAGACCTATCAAACTTGCTTCAAAACATTTAAGAATTTTAAATGTGGTAAACATAAATAAAAAAAGTAACTTATACATGGTTTTACAAGAAATATATCCTTACTGGAATAAAATTACTTGCAATTAAATTTTATAACCATGTAAAGAAATTCTCATCCATAAAAATAATTATTTTATAATTATATCATTTTTCTTCTGTTATAACTGACAAATTATTCATTATAGCCTCTAAGGTGCATTATATTTCTAATCTGGTAAACTGTTCTACAGGAATTATGACTGCATTTTAAAATCTATTTTTGTTTCTATTTTGTTACCCTTTTCGCAAGGAAAACAACTCTGTAATTTCACAAACCTGTAATTCTCTTATGTCATTATCACAGGTTACTGAAACCTAGAATTTAACATAAAATTTCTTCACAGCCAGAAAGACTCGTAGGAAGAGGAAAATTACTAGTCCTGCTGAATTTTAACTAGTCCTGTAACAAAACTGTGTCCATTTTCACCACTTATATTGGATAACATTGTTCTTCTTATCATGAATCCGACATTCCCCTTTTTGTCCATGTTTGCTGAAACATTAAACATTATTTCTTATTTTTGACATGATTCTAATTCAACTTTTGCTTGTTTTTTAATACCATCCAAACACACATTTCCTATTTCTAAATCCTTATTTTGAAATAAGTGAAGTCAAATTCCAATTGTGTTATCCATCTACAATACAATTAAATCTTGGGAATTACTCAGTCAGCTTCATGAGAAAGTGGACATATCCTGATCATTAAGATTTTCAAAAATTGTTGAAAATAAAAACAACAAATGCTAACTTATAAGATCTGAAATTTTACTAGTTGTCAGACAAATGAAAAAAAGGAAACTACTAGTCTGATGGGAAATATACCAGCCTTGGGTTAATGGACTACTACTAATTTTTCAACCAGTTCTTTCCTTGCTTAAATTGACCAATAAAACAAGCACTATGGAAGCAAAAGAGAATTTGATAAATTGCACATAATTCAAGAACAATTTCAAACTCTGCTGAATTTAATAGACACAATTCTTGATCATAATAAAATTCATTGTATATCTTGATGATAGTTTAATTTGCTAAAAGTGGATCAAAAAAAGTCTATAATGGAAAACAAGTTCTGCCAATTAGATGCAAGTCAATAATCTGTGTGAATCTTGCTCATTAACAAACTCATGCACAATCTTGATCATAAGCCTACATTCCAAGTTTTATCAAAATCTGATCAGAAATATGACGTCCAGTGGTGACATGTTCAGCCAATCAGATGCACCTTATTAATATACATGGATATAGCTAAATATTGAACTTTCCATGAGATCATCATGATCATTTCCCAAGTTTGATTAAAACTGGATCAGAAAAAGGGCTTCAAGAATGGTAACCACCTCAACTGATCTAATGCAACATCATCTCTTTTCTCGATGCTTATTAAACTTCTCCCAGATCCTGATAATATAAGACTATCGTCCAAATTTGATCTGTCAGATCAAAATTACAGATTTGTAAGAAGTTCTACCAATCAGATGAAAGAAAACCTCATTAATTTGCATGGATGTCACTCATTCTTAAACTTCAAGATCGTTATGATATAAGCCTATATTACAAGTTTGATCAAAATCACATCAATAATATAGCCCCTGACAGAAATTATCTTGCCAACAAAATGTGCAAAAATTAGCCTTCAAAGGTTTTGTTAGATGACCTAGTTTAGAAATATGTGGGGTCAGTTTGATGTCACAACCAGATATTACAAGATGAACTTGAAAAACAACAAAAAGCAGCAACATTTTTACATCCAGCTATGGCCACTCATCGATACTGGATAAGTTGTCTTGAAAAGCCCTAAAAATAATATCAACTAGAAAATAGACCATTTCACAAAGGTTTAAAAGCAACACAAAAATCACCTGCTACAGTCTAACCAAGATCCAACTGAAATCAATATGAATATATGCTCGAACAGATAGCTACAAATTTTAGTTTTCTACCATCAAGGGCTTGATTTGTTTTTATTACCATAACAACCACAACTGCTGAATGTCAACAAATCTTATATATTCTCCAAATTATAATAGTCAATGTTTTTCTCAGATCTTTTTATGCTGCATAACCCATTTTTGTCAATATGATGCAACACTACACTAGGGCATAACCGACTTTTGGTCCAGAAATCGGATTCCACCGGATAGTATGAACTTCCGATTCATCAGAGTTGGACACGGAAGAAATGACAGATTCGGATAATAAAAATAAAACAATTGATTTTCTATAGCACCGTATCTAACACTGCATGTCATTCGATAGTGTTAAAAAAGTTAAGAAGTCAGAAAAGTCCAATATGGTCAACACAATGGGGTGAAAAGATAATACTTGAGTTAGACCGAAAGATTTAAATTTATTATAATATTTTAATGCGCATGGGCATGATGCATACAATTTAATAGATAATAAAGAAATTTAAAAATCAAAATTAATAACTTCCAAGTTCTTTGCAAGAAACAGTAGCATCTCAGTTTTTTCAGTGGACATGCTTGATCGTTTGTCGCTGCAAATATCACTGCAGTGCTAAAACTTCTTTCACTATCGATGCTAGAGGGCGGTATTGAACAAAAGTGTTTAGCGACAGCTGCCAGAAACAGGAACGTTTTTTTCTCGGGATTTCCACTATATAACTGGGTCCGTTGGTGGTGAAGTAATCGGCTGATTGTTTTCAGCTAGATATAAATCTAATTCACACTGGCACGTGAATTCAGATGATGGATGCAGAGGCGAGATTTTGAAAGGATGTGCTAGTGGCAAATAGCTACTGGTAGTAGGCATTTCAGATAAATCAAATCATATCCAGAATCGGACAAATTTCATGCCCAAAATCCTGAATCAGAAATTGGTAGCAAAATCCTAATTGGCTATACTCTACACTGCACTAATCACAATTACATTCTAAGTTTTTATTTCTGGATTGTGAAAAATTCATAAATATTTAGTCTCACAATACTTTACAAAAAGAAATGAATGGCAACCATTTCATTTAAAGGGGATAGCGTGAATAAATGATATAAATATGTCATGTGACATCCTACAAAATACTACTAGCAGAGCACATAAACATCAATGACAAAGTAACAGATTTTACAGTAATGAATATAATACTGGACAGTATTTCATAACTGTTAATAAAATTGTTGAACACAAAGTAGATATCTTGCATCCTTTTGAAATGTAATGATTGATCCTTGAACGACTGCATATTTATCAGTATGTACATGTAAGGTACCAATGACTAGGTCACAATGACTAGATCCTTGATCGACTTTATATTTATCAATATGTACATGTCAGGTAACAATGACTAGATCACAATGACTAGATGATGGAGAAATTCAAAACTTCATTAGACAATGAGGACACATTCTTGGACATTGTACCAGGTGACATTACACAGATTTATAAGATACTGTAAATCACAAACAATGTGGACTTATCCCATATAGGATATTTACCTTATATTGTGTATTGGACAGATATGTGGAATTAACATATACAATATTTACTTTACAATGTGTATTTGTCAGATATGTGGAATTAACATACAGGATATTCTGAATCAAATCATTATGAGCTATTTTTATACTGGTACGTGACCCCTCAAATTTCATTGTGGGATTTACATAAATGGATTAAAAAGTCAAGCACTATGACTTTTAATGGACTTAATTAAGACTTTTTATGTTATCAAATTATTCCACTCACTAACAATTGTACTTTACACTAGTTTTTTCTTTATCTCTTTCCAGTTTAGCTTGTTTATTTTTCTGAAGTGCAACTCTGCCTCACTGATGACAAGTCACCCCTTCAAAGAAAACTCCTGAATGCAAAACTTTAACATTATTCACCATGTTTTTTAATTAAGCAGGCATTACAAGCAAAAATGGAACTCCGAGCACATCACAGCATAAACTTCATTCCTAAGGTAATATTATTATTAAAGAGTTTCGATTAAAAACAGCATCTTGCCTTTAAGAGATCTGACTTTTAACCACTTTAATGCAAAAGTGAAGATTGTTGATGCCACCAGTGCTAGAAAAGCATCTACTGCACCTAATTAGGCTTAGATGACACACACACACACACACACACACACACACACACACACACACACACACACACACACACACACAAGGAAAGCAAGATACTTCTGATGCAATTATGTTCAGTTCATAAGAACAAACCAATGGAAGGCCTGACCTCAAAATGTGAACATTTCTTTTGTTCCGATAAAGGTTTGGGCCACTCAATTTTTCGGCTCAAGGCTCTTTCATACACATTCTGTCCCAGCTTAGTGGCCCTATCCAGTGTGTTGACTGCCCACACATCTCCCCGGGGCCAATCAGGTGACTGAAAAAATTATAAAATGAACTAGATTTTTATGTATTACATACTGTATACCACCAATGCATACTAAAACATCCAAGCCTAAATAGTTTTTAAATGCCGAAACATGCAAAATTGCAATGACAGCACACAAATATAATGACATCATCAACAAAAGCTTACTAAATTTCATTTATCTACCTCAAAAGGGTTTGGCTTAATCTTTCTATAAAGTTTTTTTATATCTCAAATGTCTTCCAAAAATATTTAATTCTGTTTCAAAACTGAGCTGTTATAATGGCAGTAAATTTAATCAGGCCATTTATACATGAATTTAAATAAGCCTAGTAAATATCACATGTCCAGTAACATGAATAGAAAAATAATGCTACCAAATATCAATGTCCAGTAACATTAATAGAACTAATGCTACCAAATATCACATGTCCAGTAATATGAATACACATAATGCTACCAAATATCACATGTCCAGTAATATGAATACACATAATGCTACCAAATATCACATGTCCAGTAACATTAATAGAACTAATGCTACCAAATATCACATGTCCAGTAACATGAATAGAAAAATAATGCTACCAAATATCACATGTCCAGTAACATGAATAGAAAAATAATGCTACCAAATATCACATGTCCAGTAATATGAATACACATAATGCTACCAAATATCACATGTCCAGTACTATCAATATAAATAAGCCTACAATAACACATGATGTCCAGTAATATGAATTCAAATAATCCTACCAAATATAACATGTCCAGTAATATAAACTCAAATAATCCTATCAAATACCATGTCCAGTTATATGAATATAAATAAGTCTACCATATGTCATGTCCAGTAATATGAATAAAAAAAACAAACTACCAAATATCATGTGTCCAGTAATATGGATACAAATGCCTACCAAATATCATGTATCCAGTACTGTACATACTTAACAGTTGGATCTAACTGTAAACAAAGTGATAATTGCTTAAAGCTGCAACCTCCACATTCTATTTGACTCTCAAAAGTAAGCTGTTTCACATATTTTCAGTAACATTTGATAAATGAGTTTCCACCTATTTAATTTTTGAAGGATTGTAACGATTTTTTTTACACCAGTCATTGGGGAGATTTGCAAATATGCAAATAGCTGAGCAGAATGATGGAAAACAACGTAAATACACTAGCAACAACCAATGGTTATTAAGTCATCAAGTACAATGATTAAGTCATAATTTGTTATCATAGTGATGCATTTATCAGACATATATCAAAGTAGCAAGTTCAAATAAAAACAAACATCTTCATTAATCAGCCAGTTCCTACCACATTTGCACAAAAATGTTACAATATCAATAAGGCTTATTAATGAAAAGTTGTAAAAGACTATTTATGGATTTCAAAAAAGAGACTGAATTTCAGCAAGAACTAAAAGAACAAAAAACTACAGACATTGCAGCTTTAGTCATCCTAACAAGGTGTGTACCTAATATATTTTATCAAAAAGTTCAACAATGTGCACACATTTCAAAACTGTGTATAGATTGCAACATTTAATTAGGCCATATACAGATGTATATTGTTGTCTATGGTGAATGCCTTCTGTGCAATCTTCCTAATAAGATTCTTGGGATATATGGATGCTACTAATCAAGATGCAAGTCCCATTACAAATAATTCTGACATGGGCAAATATTTATAGAACACAAGCAATTTTTCTACATATAACTAGTATTGCTCTGTTTGTAATATTTGTATCTCTGCTCATGACCTGTTTTGACTGCCCTTAGTATCCAGTTTGAGTCCCTTGGGAAGATCCCTTAAGTTAATGACAATGTCAAGGGGTAAATTTCAACTTCATTTGTCTCTTTATGGCCAATAAGTGTGCACATGATTATGATGGGAATCTCAAAAGTTTCAAAGTTATGACCTAGTGACTAAGTTGCTCAGATGGTTAGGCTGAAAGCAACTTCCAATGTTGTTTTTATTTGTACATACAGCTTTTAATGCACACCAAGTTATAATCCTACGGACAGGGGTAACTGTATAAATGTCCATTGTCTGTAATGTATACATCTGTATTTTCATACATAGTAACTGGGTATATACATATATAAATACTGGGATCTCAACAGTTTCTAAATTATGAGCCAGTGGCTTAGGCCTGAAGGCAAGGGGTAGTGAAAGACCTCAGAGCTTGTCCTTGGGCTCCGAGTAGGGGTGAAACGATTCACTGATATATTAATGCATCTATACTTTTGCTGCAGCAATACACATGTCAATATATGAGATTCAATAAAATATTCACCATATGTAAGTGATTTTAGTCTTTAGCAGTAATGAATAATTATTATTAGTCTGCCTTGTTACTCTTTAAATAAAAAATTCATCTGAAAGAGTATTTGCAGTCCTAGTCACTCATTTTATTTGCAAAAATGAAAAAGACTATTGAGAATAGTCGCTCGCCATCTGCAAATTAATTGAGTTATATGTTTCGTAATCTGACCCTCCCCCACTTCTGTTCCATGCTAATTACCTTAACCCAGCAGCATTTTTAGCATATAGGATATGATCCTAATGCATTCTGTGTGTATTATGAAGGACTCTACTAATCATTTTATAGCCACGTTGAATTTTATCATGTCTGCTTAGGTCAATGTGAAAGCTATACCATCAGTATCACACTGAAATATGTTACAATGAAATCTTATTGGAAGTTATTGATTGTTCTGGTCCAGGTTAAATAATAACTACCAATCAGTAATTAGTGTAGCCTATTCCCTGCATGACAAGCTGGAAGTCCTAGCAAAGCAACAAATTCAGTGCAAAAGTCATTTATGTGTAGTACTTAAACAAAGATGCTATTAGAGAGATGTAAATGATATCCAATGATACTAACATGTAGGAAATTTTTGAATAAGCCAATATGTACATGTTCTCTAGTATATATAGCCATCATTTTGGCATGTTTTTAATTAATAATGCCTTATATTGCAATAAATATACACCGTCTTAATATGACTTTTTCTGGGTTTTTTGTACCTTTGTTATGTGGTGTTGAACATAGACAAAAGTATATACAAATTGATAACTTGTTATTGGAAAATTTATTTTCTTTCGATAATCAGTAAAAAAAACAATTTAATAAAATAATAATAAACATTTCCATCATGATTGTGTCATACTTTATCAATATTTTATGATTGTTCAAACTTTGTCGCCCAATTTTCGGTCATTTAAATCTGCATAAATAGGTTTTTCGGTTAAGCCTACTGATTCCTCAATATCATAACAGTATAAATACGCCTTTTAATCTGACATTGCATGGCTTTGTGTGACTTTGTCAGGCTTAGCAGTATTTAGTAGGACCCGAATTAGTCCTACTACATAATCCCCATCACCCAGATATTTTTCTTTTGGTTGGGTGATGGGTCTTACTGCCTGACTTATGGCACTGTGAAGTGTGTTTTGATGTCGATTAACAGTCAAATTTTCAGGAATATCACACACAACTGGCAACCAACAATGATGCCTTTCTACAAAGTAAAGTTAGAATGATTTTGTCAGACTTTACTTACCTTGATGTCTTTTCTCTAACAAATTCAAATTCTCACCAAAGAAATGGACTGTTTTTAAGTTTTGTTGGCCTACATTTCAGTTGGCTATAAAATGAAGAAAAGTGGGAATGCCGAAATCTGGTTAGGTTAAAATGTTATTCTTTAATGAAATGAATAAAAAATATATTATGCCTAATGGAACAATAAGCAAGGTTTCTTACATGAACGGTGAACCTACTGGAACATACTTAGGCATAGCTCGTCTACGGTTGCATTGCAACAAATTCAAAAGTGTGTCAACAGAACATGAAAATGCGTCAATTTGCAAGTCTCATATTTTGATTCTACCATGATAAAGATAGCACAGTAAGCATATTAATTACACAATACTTAGTGAATAAGTGTCGACATAGTCTGCCAAGTGTGAGATATTCCTGAAACTTTGACTACTCGCTCCAATGTCAATGACATCGGAACTGGGCTATGTAAGGTCTTTATTAAGGTCGTAGCATATAGCACTAAAACAAAAACGTGCTGTCTTACATTGTAGGACTAGGACTCGACTTGGCGCGCGCAACTCTCGTCGTCGAGGCGGTTCCAAAGCACAAGTTTTTTTTTTTTTTAAATAATTGTTCTGTATTTGAACTTTAAACAAAACCTGTAGAATTGTTAGTAACATCGATGTCAACCAAAGTTTTATATTCATATCCTATGTGGGATTAAAATTTGTATGCGTCTTTTTGGTTAAAGTTTGACTATGTAATCAGTGGGTCTATTGCCATACGATATACATCACTGTCTTGATTTATTTTTAAAAAGCGCAATTGTCATTAGCTGACCTGTGAAAACAAAGTACCGAGGTTTTCGTTGCTACAGCTAATTACAAAATGTCTGAGCGTTACTCAGGCTCAAGTTGAAGTGCGTAAACTTAAAATCTACTGAATGAGTTGAAAGTAACATGACAGGACATGATTACCAACTGAGCAAACTATAAAAGACTATATACGCATGAAACATGCAACTTGCTTCAAATATAGGGTAACTATGGTAATACGTCTGAACTAACCTGACTACGCATTTTGTTCAGATGTATGATCAAAGTAAGGGAAATATGAACCAAACCGTTCACCAACGATTCAAATTCTGCGAACGGAAAATAAGTCAAACGGTGTTAAGAAACATTTTAATCAGACACCGCCTTACTTTAGCAAATTGTATCCGTTGACGATTTTTCTCTCTTTTTACATAAATATAAATTGCTATTTTAAAAATAAAATACAAAAAAAGAAAGAAATGGAAAATTGCATAAACGGATACATCTGTGTCAAAAAGATTCGTAAGATGCTTTTGATTGATAGATAATATTGGACAATTAATAATTATCTACTATAAAAAGTTAACTTTAACAATAATCTCTCTCTCTCTCTCTCTCTCTCTCTCTCTCTCTCTCTCTCTCTCTCTCTCTCTCTCTCTCTCTCTCTCTCTCTCTCTCTCTCATCCACACACACACACTTCACCTTTATTTTAACATTAATTATTAGAACATTCAAAAGTAACTAAACCAATTTATTATACTGCACAAAACTTGAAGGGAAAAAATTCTTTGCAAGTTTACGTATTAATTGATTGTGAAGATATATTAACTTTGACCCTATTAACGTTTGCTTTGTACATAAATTCAATACACACATTTAATAATTAGATATAACACAAAAGTATTAAACGTACTTAATAAATGGAGAAACAATTTATGTATCGCATGTACATCTTGTGATAAACTTTTGATATATGATTTTTCTCCCATGTTGGTGCTATGAACAATGACAGAAAAAATGTTTGTCATCTTCTGTTTGTATGCATAACAGAGTAGTAGAGGGAAATGAGGGTTTTGGGCCACCACCCCCTCCCACACCTCCTCCCCCACCCCCGCAAAACCCCTCATTTCCTTCTACTACTACTATGTAGACAGATATTTTGTAACCAGACAAAACAACAGGTGTTGGAATGCCATAAGCTATGTCAACAAAAGTGACGAATTTGTTAGAACAGCGTATGTGTGGAATATGATTATTCTAAAGACGGCAAATAGATTTTACCACAAATTGTTTATCAGATAATAGGATGAAAATTAAACTGTGCATTAGAACGTTTCAGTTAACAAGGCGGAAATTAAACTAGCATTAGAATGAAAATGATATTATTTTAGTTATATTATATCTTAAGTTTAGATAAAATTTTATGTTACTCATATTTTTTGTGATATTTTTTTTTCATACTTGCTAACCCTCATTGGTAGAATGTCTGTTAACATATTGTCAATAATACGAAATTCACGTAATAAATCATCCATATTATATTTAACTCCTCGTAGGTAAGACCGGATCTGATCAAGTAGTTTCTTGTAAGTTTTAATTGATGTTAAACAACCGTGCTTCTTTATCAAAAGTCTTGGTTCTACTTTTTTACACGCCGCAGTAAGTGAAACACCAATAGCAGATATGATTAACAAAAAAGGATTTAATGATACCCCACTTGAAATTATACCAGAACTGGTCATTAGCAAGGGTAGATAAGATATTACTCGAAGGATCTTGTTGTAGTATTTGTAACATTTTTTCACACACCAAAGTTTTTTATGATAATATTTATAATATTATATTAATGCGTCTACATCTTGCTTTGGAATATCTTTTGAAATATGATTGAAATCAACTATACATCTTTTCATTATAATATTAGTTTACATAGTCCTATGTTTGGGTAATCAAAATAAAAGATTTTTGTTCAACTATAAATTCCAAACACCAGAGAAAATTCGCTAATTGTAAAGATTTATCAACTGGTTCAAGTATAAATTCTTGTTCAGAATTTTGGTTTATTATTACAGATAATACTCCAGATGAGTCATTATTTAGAAGATGAGATGGATATTTGGGAGATATTCTAAACTTTGCACTGCTAAGCACTGACAATCTATACACACCGGTAACTTCTGCAATATATTTAATAGAATTATATTTTGGTGTCCACCTAGTAAAACCAGATGCAACAGTATACACAATATTTTTAATCTGTTTGTGAGGTATTTTAATCATATTTGTTTTCTCAACAATATTAGGAATTCCACTAATAATATCATTGAGTTTTGTGTTAATATCATTGAGATTTGTGTTAATATTAGCGAGTGTAATGCTAACATTTGATGGATTTCCAAAAAATTCATCTCTAATTTTGTTTATGTTTCTGCGAAAACTTAAAAATGTGTTCACGTGACTGGTAAAATCAGTTTTGAGCGCTGTGATTTCATTAGTAATTGAAGCGTCCCAATCATTGACGTATTTTTTAGTGACAGCATCCCCATCCTCAGTTGGGTTTCCAAGATCTGTAATCTTGTTTTGTGTCATAACAATATTCCCACTTGGATTTCGTACAACTACATCTGACAGTTTTACGTTACTCGTCTTTAATCGTCCTTCTTTGTCCTGGAAAATGACGACTTCATCCGGATCTACGCTGGTAAGATTTAGTAAATTATTGATTTCATTTTTGAGTCGATCAAGAGTTGCATATTTGGATAAGTCACCTGTGGATAAATCTCCTAATAATGTTCCAAATTTTGTATAATAACTCATTATTTACTGTCCTAGATAAAATTATCAACACTAGTTTAATATTATATAAAATGGCAAAATCGTCGATATTAAACTTTGATACAGAGAGACTAGTGAAGCATAAACATAACAATGAACTTCCTGATTGTCATTATCTTATTGTTGGGCGAACTGGATCGGGGAAAACAAATTTACTTATGAACTTGCTTTTTGGTGATAATTTTAACTACGATAGAGTTTATATTTACACAATCAATCCACAGCAAGATAAATATGAGTTATTAAGTGAGTATAATGAAAACCTTCGTGATGATCTTAAAGCTGGCGAAGATTTTTTTATAATTAGGCAGCCAGAAGATCTTATTCCAGTCAATCAACTTGATGCAGATGAACATAAGATGGTAGTTTTTGATGATATTCCGCTAAATAACATGGAGATGAACAAAATAAGATCATATTTCTCACTGTCACGTAACAAACAGTGTAATTCTATTTATCTCGCTCAAGGATTTTATAATGTTGACAGGTTTATTAGGCGAAATACGGGTTGTTTTATTTTATTTCCAGGACTGGATAATGTTGACGTTAGAAATATTGCAAGCGAGCAATGCGGTGGCGTGACAAAAGATAAGTTTATTGAACTTTACCGTAATGCTACAAAAGATAAATTTAACTTTTTCTTGTTTGATAAACTTACAAATGATCCAACTAAAATGTTTCGCTGTTGTATTGACACTTACTTACAGTAAAGCGTTTCAATTTTATAAAATTTATAATTATAATAATGGACAAACGAGCAAGATACAGACAACACATAGAAGACCTAAAAAAACTTGCTCAATCTCAAGCATCACTTAAGCAAAAAGTACAAGAAGCGCGACGTGGGCAAGTAACTGCTACAGAAACAACAGCTACAATTTTCAAGCCGGTTACTGAAGCATTATTAGGTAAACAACCTGAAACTAAACCACTGTCAGAAGAAGAACTTAAACAACTACAGGAAAAAGGTTTGGTTGGAATTGTTAGAGAACAACAGGAAGCAGCTGCTGCAAAACTTGTTACTAGATCTGATGAAGAAAAAAGAAAACTGATTGAGGCACTTACAGCAAATATAGCTGATCCTGCGGTTAGACAAGCTGAAACAGATCGATTGATAAACAATCCACTGGAACTTGAGCGAAGATTAGCAGAGTTAACAACGCAAGGAATAACAAATATTATAACAAGTTTATCAGGAGATATAAAAGATATCAAAGAGGAGCAACAAAGAGTTGGTGAGCTTACTGTAAAGTTTATGGAAGTTGGAGATCAAAGACTTTATTTTATAAAAAAAAGCAAATGATGAGATAAAAGGTAGTGAATATGATGATTTTTTAAACAAAGAAAATATAAGTGATATTAATAATATAAGCAGGTGGATTGATGCAGAATATCAAGTATTAATCGATAGATTAGATGTAATATTTAAAGACGGAGCTGCTGCTAAAGATGAAATAAACACGGTTACAGAAATTGATGATATGCTTCCACTTTATAATAGAATGAGAAACGGTGTCATTGCTCTCACGTTTAAAAAAACAGCAGAAAATAGTAGAGCAAAACCTTTTGGTAGTGGTTGGAGTTTTAGAAGGAAATTTTTTACTTTTGATAAATCTCGTATACAAAAAAAGTAGAGTAAGAACAGGAACTGGTGTAAAAGTATTTACTTCAACTACTGAAATAATAGGTAGATTAATGTTATTAATATCATCAAAGGAAGCTGGGAATGTTAGTGTTGAACTTGATAATGAAATCATTGACATACTTGATCATCTAAGATCGAGTGAATTATTAACATCTGACGAATATGAAACTTTACACCGCGACTTAATCGCGGCGACTTAATTTTGTAAAATGATATAATATTAAAGGAATGCAAACAACATTATTACTAAACTCTAGCGAGTCTACAGAAGATAGCGCAAATTTTTTAGTAAATTATATTCCACCTATCCAACTAGATCCTACAAAACAATATGAAATTGGATTAATTTCTTGTACTTGCTGGAATGCTATACCTAACGTGAAAAATGATGTTAACGATGAAATGTATTTTACTATGATTACAACATCTCCAATATCTACAACAAAAAAAATAAAAATTCCGCAAGGAGCTTATAATATTGAAGATCTAAACAAGACGATCAAAGAGCTCATAACAAAAGCTGACGGTGTGGCTGATAATTTTGAATTAGCAGCAAATTATAACACATTGCGAACTAGGATAACTTTGAAAAATATAGCAATCAATCTTGAACCAAGAGAACGAAGTATTGCACAACTGTTAGGATTTACTGAAAAAACTTACACTGCACTTGATCAGCCTATTACATATGACAGTGAACTGCCAGCAAATATAACAGAAGTAAATACAATATTAGGAAATTGCTCTATTGCTTCTGGCTCTTATACATCAAAAGGTAGCAAAGGTCAAACGATTTACAGTTTCTCACCAGAAGTCCCGCCAGGTTCTCTCATGCAAATAACTCCACGACATATTATATATTATCCTTTAAACGTTGAAGATCAAATATCAAGTATAAGGATGCAGTTGACAGATCAATCAGGAAAACAGTTACATGTTAGTAATGAAATTGTAACTTATTATTTACATCTACGCGAGCAAAAGTAAAAATTATGCAACATCAAATATAATGAAACAAAGAAAAAAAGTTTATCGAAGAAAAATAGTAGGAGGATTTTTTGGAAATATATTCACTAAAGTTATTGAAAATATTCCGGGTATAGCACGTAAAGTTGCACCAATTGCTATTGACGCTGGTAACGCTTTTGCAACTGGGGCTGCATCTGCCGCTGGGACTGCGGTGGGACAAAAAATAGCTAATAAAATAAAAGGAGATCCACCGACTGCATCTGAAATAAAACAAGTTATCTCAGAAATCGCTCCAACAAAAGAAACTCAAAAAGCTATGATAACAACAACAAAAAAATTATTATCACCAAAGGGCGAGCAGATCATACAAAAATTAATATCTAAAGTAACAGTGCCGCAATAAAATTTTTTATAATCTAATAAAATAAAATGTCTGTTAAAAATTATCTCGACTTAACAGAAACTTATGACATCGACAACGATGTGACAGAATTCGAGTTTGTTGAGTACCTTGATGAAAATTCTAACGAACCAAATAAAACTGGTATTAGAACCTTTAACACCAGAGACGAAGATGTATTTCTACTGCCACATAAGGCTATGTTAGAAGTTCGTGGTCAGATTATGACAGTAGCCAATCCACCTGCTGCATTTGCAGTTGGAACAGAAGTAGCTCTTATAAATAACGGCTGGTGTTTATTCAAAAGTGCTAGATATCAACTGGCCAATCAAACTATAGAAGATATTTCAAGTCATCTACAAGTTGCAAGTACAATTTTAAATATTATTTCATTTTCCGACGATTACTCAAGATCAACTGCAACTAACATGATGTGGTTTAAAGATACTGGGCGGGGTATAGCTGAATCAACCGAATTTTTAAAAAGAGGCGCTATAGTACATGGAGCTGATGCTGATGCAAATGCTGTAATTGTGAGAAATTTTCTCATTGCTAATGCTGCTGCACTAGATATTGTCGCACCTGCTGCAGATGCTAATGCAAACGCTACAAGAGTTTCTCTTACAGCAGCTTTCAATAATCTAAATATAACGCCACCAGGAGCAGTGCAGACGGTACTGCAATGTTAAATTTACTTCTTAACACACTTGACGTGAGAAATCCACGTTATAACGAAGGCTTTGCTAGGCGAAGAAAACTTGCAGCAGGATCACGTCAAATTACAATGATGCTTCCGCTAAGCACAATTTTCGGCTTTTGTCGCGATTATGATAAAGTATTTCGCGGAGTAAAACATACGCTTATTTTAGATCGAGCAGACCAAAACGATTGCTTGTTTAGATCTGGAGGGGCTGATGTACAGTTTATCATAAACAAACTCGCTTTGTGGATGCCACGTATAACACCATCAATCACTAAAATGTCAGAATTAAATAGTACGCTTGATAAGCATACGAATAGAATTTACTTTAAGCAGCATAAAATATATCAGACAGCGGTTCCAAATACTACTGACTACACATGGAGGGTCACAACAACATCAAGCGAACAACTGCCGAGAAATATCTTTGTCGTATTTCAACAGCACGCTCGACGAGGAAACCAACAACAAAATAATGCAATATTTGACCACGCTGATGTCAGACGAATATACGCTAGATTAAATTCAAAGCAATATCCAGAACGAGCTATCGAGTGCAATTTTGCTGATGACGTTAATAAAAATATTTCTCGACCGTACATGTACCTGCTTGACGCAATGCAAAAATATCAAGATGTTGAAGATGGAACTCAAATATCAGCAGAGGAATTTCGTACGCTTTATCCTATATTTCATTTTGATGTTAGTAAACATAACGAGCGAGCTGTAGACAGCACAGCGGATATTGAAATTACCTGGACACTTGGGGCGGTCCAGTAGCGCCGTTGTACGTATACGCATTAGTTATTAGTGATAGATTTATCACGGTAGATTCTATTGGAGGTAAAATGACAGTTCAAGTTTAATCTACAGTTGTTATATAAAATGGCAAGGTATATTGTAAAAGAAGTATACTTGACTGATGGTCAGGTCAAAAAATTAGTAGCTGCTATTGCAAAGCGAGAACAGGTATCATTAAAAATCAATCCTAATATTTCTGATGGTGTTTTAACAAAATTAATGCTAACAAAAAAATCAAGTAAAAAAGTATGATCGTAAAAAAACTTTTGTTTTAAATTTGAGTGCTGCACAAATGACAGCGATGGCAAAAGAAGGTGGTTTTCTTGGTCCGGCATTATCAGTATTAACTAGTACAATAATACCTAAACTTTTACCAGTCTTAGGCACATTAGGAATAGCAGCAGCGTCTGGAGCAATATCTGGCGCAACGGAGAAAGCAGTCAAAGGTAATGGTATAATTCGTGGAAGTGGAATAAAAAATTGTAAATTTTATGTAAATAATATATTATAATGCAACAAAAGAAAAAGAAATCACCAACAACAAAAAAAAGAAAACAACAAAAACAAAATCACCAACACCAAAGTGCAAATGCATATGCAATCAAACAAAACAAGGAGGAATTATTCCGTTCGCTCCACTTTTGGCGGGACTAGCGGGAAGTCTGCTGCCAAATCTTTTAGGAATCGGACGTGGTCTAACATTACCAGGAACTCGTCGACCCCGTTGAGTAATTTTGATATCATTGATAAGTTAAAAGCTGTTCCTGGATTTCACGGAGTTTATTCTAAAGATGAGCTCGCAGCAATAAAATCACCATCAGCTGTAAGTTCGTGTGTTATTAATATACAAGATTTCAATGACGGATCCGGCACACATAGGGTAGCAGTTTATAATAATAATTATTTTGACTCGTTTGGACTTCCTCCAAGCGATGTAATAAAAAAGTATATGAACAAAAAATTTAAAAAGATATATTATTCATCAAATCAACTCCAACCTGTTGGAACATCTGCTTGTGGATATTATTGTATTATGTTTATCCAACAGATGAGCAGAAATGTTAATTTTTTAAAATTTATTTTACAGTTTGACAAGCAACCTTCTCATGCTAATGATGAGATCGCAATTAATTTTATCTAAACTTACAAGTATAATAATGTCAACATACTGTCTCAAGTGTAGAACTAAAACAGAAAATATTAATGAAACAACAGAAAAAACAAAAAACAACAGGATAATATTAAAAAGTTTTTGTGTAGTCTGTGGAAAAAGAAAAAATACATTTTTAAAGAAAACGTCCCCAGCGATAGTATCTCCAGCGACATCCCCAGCGATAGTGTCTCCAGCGACGTCGCTAGGATCTGGCTACCCTAATATTATTTTAGTCGACGATTAAAAATATAGAATGATATGCAACTGTGATTCTGACAGAGATTTGTGTCTTGAACAAAATAAAATTGTCGCATACTGTCAATGTTGTAACAACAGAGAAATAATAGGGTCAGGTATAGATATACATAAAATTATTGGAAAATTGCCAAAACCAAAAGGCGGTTGGACATTGCCAGGTCATCGGTATACTGGTCCGTGGAATCCACTAGATCAACAACTAGATGAAAACGATAATCCGTTGCCAGGACAAGAGCCTTATAATCAAGTGGATGCAATAGCAATGCGTCATGATATCTGTTATCGTGATCATGAAAACTCAAAATTAGATTGTGATAAAGTAATGTTAGACGAATTACGTGATATGAAGCCAATAAATCTACGAGAACGTTTTGATAGAAGATTTGATCAGGGAATGATAGGAGCAAAATATAAACTCGGACTCGGAGAGTCTCGACTTGGAAAAAAAGTATACGATGATCTTGCAGTCGAGCTGCACAGACCTAAAAAAAAAAGTTCCCACGACGTAAAGTTGTCGCTAATGGTGTAGATGATATCTGGGCAATAGATTTGGTGGATGTATCTAATCTAGCTCAGTTTAATGTTGGCGCTGATGGCGCTCCAAAAAGGTATTTGTTTAATGTTATAGATGTTTTTAGCAAATATGCTTTCAGTGTACCTGTTTCAGATAAGACAGGGACTTCAATGACTGATGCGCTAAAACAAATAATAACGAGTGTAGAAAGAAAACCGAATAAAATCTGGACTGATCACGGATCCGAATTTTTTAACAAAAAGTTTGAACAGTTTCTAGAACAAAATAATATAAAAAATATATTACAGGAAACGAAGGTAAAAGCGTTGTTGTTGAGAGATTTAATCGCACGCTAAACGAGAAATTACACAAACATATGACAGCTAAAAACACCAACAGGTACATCGATGACCTTTCTCAAATCGTAGGTGAATATAATAACACGAAACATCGAACCATCAAAATGACACCTAAAAAAGCTGTTAAAAATCCGATATTAGCAAATGAAAACATGTACCGCAGACATAAATTTAAGGTTGGTGATAAAGTTAGAATTTCTTTGATGAAAAAGGTATTTGCAAAAGGATTTACTCCAAACTGGAGCGAAGAAGTATTTGTAATTGATAAGGTACTTTTAACAGTACCTGTAACGTACGTTTTAAAAGATCTGGCAGGGGAACCGATCGTAGGTAGTTTTTATGAACAAGAACTACAGAAAACTGAGCAGGATGTTTTTGTTATCGAGAAAGTGATTAGAAAAAAAGGGGATAAAAGTTTAGTCAAATGGCGTGGGTATAGCGATAAATTTAACAGTTGGATCCCAACCAAGCAGATTATGATATAATGCTATTATAAATTAACTCATACTTTTGTTTGACAGATTTACATTTTACTGGTTTACATAACGATATTAGATTCTGCTTACGATCGTTAGAGATCGTCATTAGATTAAAAATTTTAACGAATATGAAACCGAATTTGATATTTTTCTGTCGGCCTGGAATCTTGATCTTTAAGAAAGGTTTGATTAGCTGCCAAAACAGTTGTTGTTCGGCAACGGTAAAATTAAATTTTATTATTTGTTTAGCAATGTGATACTTGACATTATACCGTTTAGTTGTTGATCTGCTGTAATTTGATCTGTCAGCAACAGTGACTATTTCACCATCATCATCAGATTCATTGTTATGCAAAATATCATCTTCACTATAACCAATAGATTTGTCTATAAAATCTTTGGAAAATGTGACCTTATCGCTGGTGACTTTGTCGCTGGTGACTTTGTCGCTAGTATCTTCTTCGTAGAGTTCAGCAAGTCGTTTCATCAAGTCCATTATTATAATATATTTTTATCTAATTTATTATTATAAGATGACTGATGAGATAAAATATCACCAAAAAGTTAATATAGTAAATTACAACGAACTAGCCGAAGCGGTAAGAAAATGTTTGTTGGGTTATAGTGTTGATGTTATTGTAATGCAAGGTGATTCTCATAAAATATTAATACCAGAAGCAGAAAAAAATAAAATTAATGAAAGTGCAGTAACGACGCTAAAATTTAATCACGATGATATCATAGCATTTGCTCATCATTGCTTGACTAAAACCGAATTACAAAATATTATTGATCATCATATCTAAAACCAATCCTAGCATCGTATTCGCTTGAAAAAGTTGATTTCAATACTCCATCAGCTATAAATTTTATTGTTCTGGAATTTATCTTATAATATTTCGCCGCAGCTGTAATCGATTTAAATTCAATCTCCTCGTCCGTTTCGAGGTTTTTTGAAATAACAGGTTTTATTGGGTATCTAAAATTAATACCACCACCTCGTCCTTTTCTTACATTTTCCTGTTGGGTAACTAGTTCTAGATTTTCCAATCGATTATCTGTCTTTACGTTATTGATGTGATTAATAACAAGACCATTGGGTATAGATCCGTTGAACACCTCGTAAACAAACCTATGACCATAGTAATTAACTTGATTCGGCGATGTTCCTCTAACAGTTACTTTGATATATCCCATATTGTTCATAGTACCAAGAACTTTTTTAGTTTTTCTGTTTCTAATAATACCGCGATCGTTAGCCTCGTATAAATCAAAGACAGGATGTGGCTGAAACTCATCTTGTAAGGATAAGTTTTCAATGTTGTCATCAGTGACTTTACCATTATAATGATATACACGCTGTCCCTCTGGAATATCATCGCAGAACAACGTGTAAATAAAATCTTTTCTAAACATGGCAAGCCTCTCAGCATTATCTCCCTTTACACTAATCGTAAAACCCGCTGACGTTAATTTGCCAACAGATATTCTAGTTTTGATGTTACTAACCGAACCTAATACATTTCCAGCGTATAAGTTATACTTTGGGTGAATTTGATATGCTTCTTGCTCACTTGCACTTGTCAGATTTACTGTCATTATATTATAGGTAATATTTTTTATCTTCAATTGATTTTTAGCGCATGCGCAGTGTGAGATAAAGTTATACTTTGGGTGAACTTGATATGTTTCTTGCTCACATGTGTTTGTTAGATTTGCTGTCATTATATTATAGGAGATTTTTTTATCTTCAATTAATTTTTAGCGCATGCGCAGTGTGAAAAAATTATTAATTAGATAATACATTATAATATAATAATGTTAAAATTACGTGATATAGCTAAGAAAAGCCTTATGGGAGAACCTAATAAAATAGCGACTGCTTTTGCAGGTTTTGATAATAGTTATCAGTTTGATAATCAAATTGTTTTAGTAAATTTTACTGCAACAAATCTTTACCACCTACTACAGACAACTGTAAAACGTGAGCTTGAAAAACACAAAAGTATTAGATTATTTGTGCAATATCATGTTATATTTTCAAAGTTAGTTATAACGGAAGAATCAACTAACAAGGAAATTGCAAAACCTTATATGAACGCAAAATCAAGACGTGTTTTGCTTGGGACTGATCTGTTATCACTATCTGATGAAATACACCAAGAAATCTGGAAAAAAATAGAGGAATTCACTCAATTAGGTTCGGGTTGGAAGTTTGAAATGATCAAAGAAATATTGTTTCACACGATGAAATATAACGCATTACGAGGTAGTTCATACATCGACCTGCCACCAAAAATAAAAAGTAAAAGATGTTGTATAAACATCAAAAATGTAGATAACAAATGTTTCCAATGGGCTGTTCTTTCCGCACTATTTCCAGCAGAAAAACACGCTGATCGCGTTGAAAAATATATCAGTCACGTGTCTAGATTAAATTTTAAAGATATTAACTTTCCTGTGGCAGAAAATCAAATACCAAAATTTGAAAAGCAAAATAATGTTTCAATTAACGTTTTCGGACTAGATGAAAAAGAGGATGTATACCCGAGATATATTTCAGAAAAAGCTTCACAATCGACTATAAATTTACTGTACTACAAAAATCATTACGTTTGGATTAAAAACTTTAACGGACTAGTTGGTAAACAGTACAATAAAAATAGGAACAAAAAGTTCTTTTGTTACCGCTGCTTGCATGGTTGTACTAACAATGAAACATTACAAAAGCATTTGCAGTACTGTAGTGATGTGCAAAGAATAACAATGCCATATAAAAAAGATAGTGTGTTACAATTTGTCTATCATAATCACAAACTAAAAATTCCTTTCGTCATATACGCTGATTTTGAGTGTTTACTTCAACCTGTACTTGGCGTAGAAAATAATCCTAATCAATCGAGTACAAGAAAAGTTCAAAATCATGTTCCGTGTGGAGTAGCGTACAAGGTAGTTTGTTGTACTGATTCGAGATTATCTAAACCGATCAAATTATATCGAGGTAAAAATCCAGCTGTTTGGCTTCTCAAGCAGTTGATTAACGAAGTTGATAATATTACTTATCGTTTGAAAAGAGTAACGCCAATGTTAAAATTAACACCTCAACAAGAATCCGCTCACGAGCAAGCAGAAATTTGTCATATTTGTGAAAAAGCTTTTGACGATGATAAAAAAGTACATGACCATTGTCATTTGACTGGACAGTATCGTGGAGCGGCTCATAATCAGTGTAATTTAAAATTTCATGCTCCAGATTTTATTCCAGTTATTCTTCACAATTTTCGAGGATATGATAGCCATATTATAGTAGAAGCTTTTGGTGATCCTGATATAAAATCTCGTCTAAAACTCGATAACATCATCAAATGCATCCCAAATAATTTTGAAAAGTACATGTCAGTTACGCTAGGTAAATTGCGTTTTATTGACAGCCTGCAGTTTATGGCAGCCTCGTTAGATGAGTTAGTGAAAGGTTGTAGTAAATTTGATAACCTAAGAGACAGTTTTGGAGATAAATTTAATCTACTAGCTAAAAAAGGAGTTTTTCCATACGAATACCTAGACGACTGGAGTAAATTTGATGAAACATCTTTACCTGACAAAGACAAATTTTACTCACAACTTAAAAATGAAAATATAACTGATGATGAGTACAGGTGTGCACAAGATATCTGGAAAGAGTTTGATTGTGAGACTTTTGGTGATTATCATGATTTATACCTGAAAACTGACGTGTTATTATTAGCAGATGTTTTTGAAAGTTTTCGTGAAGTGAGTTATAATAATTATGGACTAGATCCTTGCTGGTATTATTCTGCCCCTGGGTTGTCATGGATGCTATGCTAAAGTTTAGTAAGGTAAGGTTAGAATTACTGATTGATGTTGATATGTTCAATTTTATAGAAAAAGGTATCCGAGGTGGTATTAGCGTGATAACAAAAAATATGCTGAAGCAAACAACAAATACCTGAAACAGTATAACCCTGACCTTCCTTCGAAGTATATAATTTATCTAGATTGTAATAATCTTTACGGTGGTTCGATGGCAGAACCAATGCCTTTTAGCGGATTTCATTGGATCACGGTTGATCGATTTCTATCAGAGACAGAAAAAAAGATACCCGACGTTGTTTCCTATTTCGTTGAAGTTGATCTTGATTATCTAAATTCGCTACACAAATTACATAACGATTACCCTTTCTGTGCGGAATCGATGGTCATAGATTATAGTTTGTTATCAAAAGAACAACAAGCGTTAGCATCACCAAGGCAACATTCCATGGTCAAGAAACTAGTACCAAATTTACTTGATAAGAAAAATTACGTTTTGCATTACAAAGTTTTAAAACAAGCAGTCGATGCTGGTCTTGTGTTGAGAAAAGTTCATTGTGTACTAAAATTTAATCAGTCGCCGTGGATGAGAGGTTATATTAACTCAAACACTTCAAGAAGAGCTGCAGCGAAAACAGAGTTGAGAAAAACTTTTTTAAACTGATGAACAAATCCGTTTTTGGTAAGACGATGGAGAATATTAGGAAACGTGTAAATATTGAAATAGTTAATGATGTCAATCGCCGAAACAAACTTGTGTCAGACGATGATTTTGTGAGCATGAAAATATTTAATGAAAATCTTGTTGCGATACAAAGAAGAAAAACAAATCTAAAACTAAACAAGCCGATCTATGTTGGAGCTGCTGTGTTAGATTTATCAAAGTGGCTGATGTACGATTTTCATTATAATTTTGTTAAAAATCAGTGGCCGGCTAGTAGATTATTGTTTACTGATACTGATTCGCTCGTATATGAAATCGAATGCGAGGACATCTATCAGGACATGTACAATAATCGACATCTGTTTGATCTTTCCGATTATCCACGTGACAGTAAATTTCATGACGACACAAATAAAAAGGTTATTGGTAAGTTTAAAGATGAAATGAACTCGAGCGCTATCAAATATTTTATCGGATTACGCAGCAAAATGTATGCCGTATTGTTAGACAATAATAAAATAACGAAAAAAGCTAAAGGTCTGCCTCGTAATTTTGTTAAAAAGTTTATGAAATTTGATGACTACAAGTACGCGCTTGATGGCGGTGTTAGTTTTATGAGAGCTATGGCAATTCGAACTAATCATCATAAACTCGAAACAGATGTCATTATCAAACGTGGATTGTACAATTTTGATGACAAACGCTATTGTAAAAATGGGGTAGATACATTTGCCCTTGGGTATTTTCATTGTGACTAAAATTTTATCTAAACTTATAAAATAATGTTTGAAAATTTGACAATGACAAATAGCTACAATAGTAACATCAAATATCTAATGATGGACGGTAAACAATTGACAGTTGAATTTAATAATGAAACATCAGGTATATGTTTTAATGGAACACGTGACAAGTTAAAACTTTCGCTCATCAGATCTGATAACAGCGAGTATTTCAATTATCTCGAACAATTGTATCAAAAGTTGCTAGCGGAATTTAAAAACTTTCACAGCCCCATTAGCCAACAAAACTATACTAAACTCACAATTGATCTCGATCGGTCAAGGGTATATTTTATCAACAAAAAATATCCTCTGAACAAACCAGAAATGAAAGATTTGTTTGAGTCCCATCGCTGTGTGAGCGGTAAAGTAAAATTTAGTATCTATAGTCGTGATAGTGAAGTATTTTTAATATCAACAGTTGAAACATTAATCATTGGTAATGAGATATAAAATAATATCATTTTCATTCTAATGCTAGTTTAATTTCCGCCTTGTTAACTGAAACGTTCTAATGCACAGTTTAATTTTCATCCTGTTATCTGATAAAAAATTTGTGGTAAAATCTATTTGCCGTCTTTAGAATAATCATATTCCACACATAGGCTGTTCTAACAAATTCGTCACTTCTGTTGACAGAGCTTATGGCATTCCAACACCTGTTGTTTTGTCTGGTTACAAAATATCTGTCTACATAGTAGTAGTAAAGGGAAATGAGGGGTTTTGCGGGGGTGGGGTAGGAGGTGTGGGAGGGGGTGGTGGGCCAAAACCCTCATTTCCCTCTACTACTAACAGAGGCAATATCTGTCATTCTTTGGGATAACAGATGCTAAATAAAGTCCATTTCAATTTTGCAAAGAATGAGCACTGATTCTCAGCCTAATAATATGCAGATATCGAGTTCAAAACGGAAATGTATTTTGTTATAGGCTGATAACGCCTGACTTTTATATATATATATATATATATATATATATAGTCTTTCCATCATACAGAATATATTCGTAAATACGTTTGCTTCATGGCACGCATCACTTTACATTCTAATAATATATTAGAGTTGACCAAAACATATAATATGTTGGACTTGTCCAACACCTGTTAGATGCGAAATATCATAATATATTAGACTTGTCCAACACGTGCTAGATGCGAAATATCAGAATATATTATTGAGAGCCTCGAACGATAAAGAAGTGCACCTTTCTGTGCTTTCTTGTAAACATTTTTATGCATCGCAAAAAAGTACAACCAGTATTTTATTGTTTGAACAATGGTGTGTGAGTATGTGCGCGCGCATGTGTGTGTGTGTGTGTGTGTGTGTGTGAGAGAGAGAGAGAGAGAGAGAGAGAGAGAGAGAGAGAGAGAGAGAGAGAGAGAGAGAGAGAGAGAGAGAGAGAGAGAGAGAGAGAGAGAGAGAGAGAGAGAATGGATTTGCAGCAAGTTTTGTAAGTTTGGTAAATTATGTTGATGTTAAACTTTCAAACGGCGGAGACTTCGCAGATCTTAGCAGTGTTTTTACTGATTGCACCTTTATGTACATTTGTATATAATTTGTTTTCAAAACAGAGATGTAGCCTTTTGGACCGTTAGAACTCTTTTTCGTTTTGTACATACAAAATATATTAACTATCAGTAAATGTTTGCTTTGAAAACATTTATTGGGTAGAAATTTTGTCATATAAATGTCCATTTACGCTTAGAAAGTCAGTTGTGAACTACCTACGTAAAACTGGAATTATTATAGCAACAATTTCTTTAGTATAATTGATTATAGTAGTATGTGGGGGTAAATTGGTATCAATAGCAGTTATTTTAAAAAATCAGCGTGGAGTACTTTGGCGTCAAGGTTTTATGACGTCACCTAGTAAAGCTGGGGTACTATAGCGTCAAGGGAAATTTTGTATTAGCACATTTGGGCCTGCATAGCGTCAAGAGGCATGGCACAGGTGGCATGACGTCACTATACTGGACACTTGGCAACAGTGCAGCAAGGAGATGACCTACTCGACCTAAAAACGTGCAGTTATCACTACTACTTAGGGAGTGACGTCGATACATACATACATACATACATGCATGCATGCATGCATGCATGCATGCATACATACATACATACATACATACATACATACATACATACATACATACATACATACATACATACATACATACATACATAGACACATAGAGACATAGAATACATAGAGATATGGCAATTGTTTTGTTGTTAAAGATTATAATCTTTTCGAGGCATGGAAAGTGGCTCTGAAAAGGGCCGTTGTTTGTTATGCTAACATCACACAGTTAACTTACACTACATCGCTTTGCTCTTTTCTTTCTAAAAACTTGTCTTAAACTGCATCTCACTTCTGGTCCGAAGATGAGAGTCCGCTTAAAACAAGCCCTGTCTTTCCACAAAGTATCTTCTTTTCTAAACAGTGGAATCCTTAACCCGGATGACTTTCCGTTTTGTTTTCACATACATGGTTAAGTCCGTACGGAAAAACAATGACGATACCAAAGTAGAAGATTCAACGTCGATCAACATTTTCTTTGTGACGAGAACAGATGATGGGAATGAAATGAACATCGTTTATTTATAGAAGAAGACCGGATCGAAACGGATTTATATGGTTGACCAATCCCAACACGTGTTGAAAAATTCGGTCACTTAGTGGAGTCTGTCTTCCAATCAGAAGAGGGCTACCTGTGACGTCACATTCTCTATATAGACACACCAGCGTTTGTGCACAGGGAATGAATGTGACATTGTTTGGTGAAACATGACGGAACCTAAGAAGATAATGACTTGGGTTACACCGTCTGTGGAGACTAAAAGTGATGGCATAGTAGCGGCTACTAAAGTGAACAGTGCAACTTCCCGAAGAGGTTGATTTCAACAGTCATTTAATTGATTTTTTTTCTCTTCGCAAGAATTTGTAATTCCTTCTTTACCAAGCGTCGACGATTATAAGCAAAGACAGAAAGAAGAATTAGAGAAATGTTTACAGCAACAGAAAGAGGCAGAACAAGCATTTCTCATTGAACAGCAACAACGAGAAAGAAGAAGTAAGAAGGAAACGACAGGAAGATGAAGAAGTAAAAAAGAAGCAAAGTCTAGGAGAGAAAAAAAAACAGTTAAAGTCAAACGGTCACGATACTTTTGGATATTTTAGCTGAGTTAAGAAATCTGAAACAAATGTATCAAACTTATTTATTACGACCCAAGATTAAAAAAAAAAACCTTCTCGAGCCAAACAGCCTAACCCTGTGACTACACCAGAGATACTACCCTTAGTGATTTCTACTAAATCATTGACAGGAGTATGTCAACAAGTAGGCATTGGCCGTGGCAAATGCTTAAGGAAGTTAATGCGAATTGCTTCTCGTTCCTGAGTTTGTACTCATTAAAAAGCCCAAACACTCAATGGTCCTTTTCAGGGCCACCCATTTTTTCAAAAAGACTTAATATTCAATTTGCCAAAAAATCATTTAAAACTAAAAAATCAATTTTTTAAAACGCTGTGTGTGTGTGTGTGTGTGTGTGAATGTAGATTCGTATTCTAAGAAATCAAAATCAGGAGACACTTAAGTTTTTCTATCTGGTCTATTCTGGCACAACTATTTTCAATCCAATTCACAACAGAACGCAATACTTTTTTAAAAAAATAAAAGCTCATAGACTTCTTCTGTGTCTGTGTTTGGTTCTCTCTCTCTCTCTCTCTCTCTCTCTCTCTCTCTCTCTCTCTCTCTCTCTCTCTCTCTCTCTCTCTCTCTCTCTCTCTCTCTCTCCAATTTCTTTGCTTTCACAGTTTTTTCCTCGTCCTCTTTTTCCTCCCTTTTTTCTCTCCTTCTTTTCTTCTCTTTCTGAACGTCTCGGGATTCTTCCTTTTGCCCTTCTTCTTCCTCCTCCTGCTCCTGCTCCTGTTCCTGTTGTTTGTAAGGTCACTCTAAAGACCAATGTGCAATCTCTCTTGACAATGATATCTCGACTTTTGTCTTTTTTGACACAGCTTTTTTTAGGGTCTGGACATTCTGTAACCCAATGCTCTTTATTCTTAAAGATATAGCAAGTATCTCGAGAAGAGGAAGAATAGTCCGTTGGATTCTCTTAATATAACTTTCGTATGACACCTCGCAAAGCTCTAATCAGAAGTTCGATCGGTGTGGGTTCTTCCATCGTACTGGTCAGCTTGGCGTTTCAAATGTAGTCAATTAACATTTTGTAATCAAGATGAAACTATCGCATTATTTTGAAAAGAAAGGTGAAAAAGAAAGTAAGAGGCAGAAACGTGATTTATCGCCTCGCACAGTCGCTGAAGTCTTGGCTCAAATTCATGCCAGTAATTTTCAAGATGAGATAAGATGAGTGAACCAGAGTCTCAACCCAGTGAGTCTACACCCAGTCAAAGTCCATCACTACCAATAAACCCTGAAAACTACTATCACATTCGAGAAACGGACAAACGCTCCTCTAGAAAATTTAGAATTACGACCTACACGTACACGGTAAAGTTTAAAAATTTCAAGTCCGACATACCGCTGAAAAGGGCATAGGGGTTTATCACTGATGTGTAAGATTCTTTGTTAACCAATCTGAAACAGCAATGTGAAGCCAAAGAAGACGATCGCTTGAGACTTTACATTCATCACGACAATTTAAAGTCTCCCGTTTGGATCGAGTTTAGCAAGCCATCAAAATTGACCCTTTCCAAAATCATGGACAAAATTCACCACGTGCAACAATCCAACGACAAGATTCATATCGCCGACGGAAAAGCGACATTGTTCATGACCCACGTTTCACCTCCTCAAGGGACAGGACGCAAAGAGGCATTCTTGGTAGATAACCTTCTCAGTACCAAAAAGATTCTCGTCCAAATTAACAATATTCAATTCAAGATGTGTTTAGCCTGTGCCATAGTGGTGGGACGAACGTACGCCGACAAGAACAACACAGCAGAATAGAAAAGAGTTTGGAAAACTATTCAACAATGGGACCAAGCCAAACAACAGAGAGGCAGAACTCCTGTTACAGCAAGCAGGACTATCTAAAGACACGCATTGCGGAATTCCTGTAATGCAAAAGTTGCAAGACGTCTTGGCTCCACGTTACACCTTGAAAGTGCACCCTCAAGAAGTATGCGGACCTCTGTTGTTTGGAGGCAAAGATTTCAAAGACGGAAAATACATTTACCTCTCTCATCACGATGAACATTTTGATGCCGTTAGAAGTATCACTGCATTCCTGTCATACAGATATTACTGCGAAAAATGTGACTATGGCTATAGCAATCGAGAGCAACACACGCATTATGGATCGAAATGCTCAGGATGTTTAGCCTCTAAACCCTGTCTTGACGAAGGACAGGAACGAGTGCATTGCCCAGTTTGTCAGCACACGTTTGTTAGTCCAACTTCTTACCAATAACATTTGAAAATGCAAGGTTCACGTCGGAAAAGTGCATGTCAACTCCTAAGATTATGTCCTACTTGTGGACAAGGCATAGGTACCTACAGTGCCAAGGCACATGTCTGTTCAGTAAAGAAAAGATGTCACATTTGTCATCAAACTGTGGACATGTAACACCAATGCTACGCTCAAAAATACCATTCTATACATGAAGAAGAAGATGATCAGAAGAAGAAAGGCAGCTTTATCTTTTTCGATTTCGAATGCATGCAAGAAACTGGTATTCACATTCCTAATTTCTGCGTGGCTCACCAAGCATTCAAAAACCACCTCTCGGTGGTGGCTCACAATGTTTCGGGATACAATGGACAGTTTTTGTTCAGATACTATATGGAAAAAACCGTCGAACTTCCTAAAGTGACTTTAAATGGAGCCAAAATCATTTCCATGCAAGTGAGTCAAGTTTAGTTTAAAGATTCGATGAGTTACTTGGCCATGGCTTTAAGTCGCATACCTAAAACGTTCGGCATGACAGAAATGGCCAAAGGCTATTTTCCTCACTTTTTTTTACAACCGGCCTTGGAAGAGTTGTACTGAAGCCAATCAACAATTTTGTTCTACCCCATTTGCCTGAGGATCACTACTACGAACCCGATGCGTACCGATCAACGAGAAGCTTTCTACGCATGGTACTAGACTCACGCCTCGGACCCTTTTGACTTTCAGGTAAAAAAAATGTTAAAATATTGTCGTTCTGACGTGGACATTTTACATCGTTGCTGTAGAAAATTTCGAGAATTGTTCATGGAGCACGGAAGGATCGATTCTTTGAAAGAAGCCTGTACCATTGCCAAAGCGTGTTCGTTAGTTTACCGAAACGATTCATGCCCGAAAACACTCTAGCTGTCATCAGTCCTCAAATAACCAATAGTGTCAAACGTCAATACTTAGTCAAAACCCTACGCTGGTTACATTACTTGTGTAACAAGGAAGACAAATGGATTCAACATGCCCGCAATGGATGAGGCGAGAAAGCAATCGGAAGGTATTTGGTAGATGGTTGGGATTTAGAGAAACCCTAGATTGTGTACGAGTTTAGCAGGTGTTTATTTCACGGATGTCCCATCTGTTATCCTCAACGTGACACTAAAAACCAATTTTTACAACGGACCATGGAGTACGATGCCGCTTGTCAGCGTCGCTTGAAGTGAGAAGAACAAGGATACCAAGTGATAGAAATATGGGAGCACGATCCTGAGTTTAAGCGCATCGTGAAAAGTTACAAGTTAGTGGACCCTCTGAACCCACGGGACAGTTTATATGGAGGACGGACAAATACTACCTGTTTGCTGTGCCAAGCTGACGAGGAGAAAAGAGAAGAAACCAAATAATCTATATCTGTACGTGTGCAAATATTGTAGCTTTTCAAAGGGCACCCACAATTGCTGACCAAACACATCGACGTGGACAATATTCGACAGCACGAAGGATTGATCAAGTGCAAAGTCTTGCCACCCACGAACTTGTACCATCCCGTGTTACCACATCATTGCCAAGGAAAACTGATGTTTCCCTTGTGCCGTACTTATGCTGAAACGTGCAAAGAAGACCATCCTTGTCAGTATACTCAGGAAGAACGTGCCTTGACGGGAACGTGGGTTAGTGTAGAATTGTTTAAATCTCTGCATCTGGGATACCAACTGTTAGAAGTGTACGAAATTTACCACTTTCCCAAGACAGAAAAGTACCACAATGGTGACGGGACTCAAAAAGGCATTTTCTCAGACTATGTGAATGCTTTTTTGAAACTGAAACAAGAAGCCAGTGGCTATCCTACCTGGGATCACACTCCCGAACACCAACAGAAATTCAAATAGAAAAATGTGAGCAGGAAGGCATCACTTTAGACCACATCGAGATAAACGAAGGAAGGCGATCGTTTGCTAAAGTGATGTTAAATTGTTTGTGAGGTAAAATGACACAACGTCCGTGTTTACCCAAAACGGAGTATTTGTCAGAACCTCCCCACTACTGACAGATGATTCTCGACGAAACTAAATACATGAAACACGTGGACGTCGTTCGTGAGGACGTACTCTTAGTAAATTATGAAGAACAACTGGACTTTGTAGAAGCCGACGAATTTGGAAATGTCATCATTGAAGCTTACGTGACAGCCCATGATCTCTTAAAATTGTACGAAGCTTTAAAGATGTTAGGAGATCTTGTGTTGTGCTGTAGTTTGACATGGACAGTTGCATATACATCAGTCGTTTGGATCTACAACAACCTAAAATCGAAGGAGACCGTTTAGAAGCTTGGATGGACGAGCATCTCGAGAACAAGATTGTAAGTTTTGCCAGTGGTGGTCCCAAAAATTATGGTTACGAATACCGTAACTCACAAGGAGAAGTACACACGGAGTGTAATGTGAAAGGTTTGACTCTCAATTATCGCACAAGTCAAGTGGTAAACTTTGGTGTACTCAAAGAAGTCTTGCAGTCTGGATAGGACCGAAACTTTAAAGTGACCACTTGCCAACTAAAAAGATCGTACATTTACTCCCACATCAAATCGTCAGTCGACCCTTAAAAAAGTCTATCAAATTGTGTACCAGAAGCGAGTGCGGCTTCCTAACCACTTTACTTTACCGTACGGACACGCCGATATTGGTCAGTATATAAAAAGGGACATCGTCCAAGACCGATAGTTCATTGTGACTACAAAGACCAAGGGAGAAAAATGAATCCTTTTACACAGCAAGTATCCAGCAAGAGTAAACTCGATCGCGATGCTCTGCCTTGCGATGACATAGATGCCGTACGCGCTGTGATCTCAGTGATTCAGTACCACATTATCGTCATGGGATCTTTGATATGACGACCGAACCTACCATTTAAAGTGATGATTATGGTATACGTGTCAAACCTGACGGATGCGAAAGTGATGACACTCGTTATCGTACACCTTTTCACTTTACTGGATTTTATGGTGGATGTCCATCTCTAATGAAAAACATGCTGCAACCTCCCTATGGAAGTCATACAAAACTGAGCACAGTCCTTATGATTTCACCACACAAAAAAAGCTGTACAGAAACCCGGTCGCAGAACTCTTCTCCTCCCCAGGCCACACTTTCAGTGATATAATACTTATCGCTATTGCTAACAACCACAGCTGGAGTTCCGAAACCAGGAAGGAAAAGGAATCATACTGGATACGCCGCCTTAGAACATTGAAACCAAGCGGTCTAAACCAAAAAGACTAGAAAATGAAAATTATGCACTAGTAGAATTTAACATTTTCTAAATCTTCTTAGTATTCTTCAATTTTAACTATAAGAATAACCGGTATAGAATCAAATATCCGGGATATAATCTGCGCTACATAAATGTACAAAAAGTAAAAATAGATGTCGATTTGGCTTGTAGACTTTTAGGGAATTATACACCGTTTTCAGTATCCGCAACTAGTCTATACAAGCTGGTTGTATTTATAGTTCTGTGGAGACAGCCATGTAGAGGTTTACAAACACAACGCTTTTGTGTTTATTTGTTTGTCGTATATATGTTTTGTATTTCCCTTTGAAAAAGACTCATTAAGAGTCGAAAGCGCTCAGACTAGTTAGTTACTAGTTTCGCACTGTTCGTCGTCAGTTTATTGCATATATATATATATATATATATATATATATATATATATATATATATATATATATATATATATATATATATATATATATATATATATATATATATGTGTGTGTGTGTGTGTGTGTGTGTGTGTGTGTGTGTGTGTCCCTCCCTAGAGTCGTAGTACTAGCTGCGCGCATTTAGGTTAACTAGGTCAGCTCCTTGCTACACTGTTGCCAAATTTCCAGTACCGTGACGTCATGCCACCTGTGCCATTCCTCTTGACGCTATACTGGCCCAAATGTGCTAATACAAAATTTCCCTTCATGCTATAGTACCCCAGCTGTTTCAGGTGACGTTATGAAACCTTGACGCCGAAGAACCCCGGGCTGATTTTTAATGATAACCCATTGATGCCAAAGTACCCCTATATAACTATTATGATAAGAAAACTCTATTTGTTGTTTAGATGTTTTCTATCATAACCTTCTTCTCGTGTCTAGTTACGAGAAGTTAGAAAGTTCAGCATTCATAAGAATAAGGTGTCACTTATGATGGTGTAGATACGGTTACATCTTTTTGTGGGAAAGCTTTGGCTACGAGAAGGTACCAAAAATCTGTAAGAAATAGACATGACACTCTTCTTGAGCCTAGAATCGCACTCTGTAAGAAATAGACATGACACTCTTCTTGAGCCTAGAATCGCACTCTGTAAGAAATAGACATGACACTCTTCTTGAGCCTGGAATCGCACTGAGAATAACCAGTCCAGTGCCTATTTTTATATCCTGGAACTGGCAATTAACAGCGCTTCATCCGAGGTCACAAGATGTCTGTCTAAAAATCACGCGTGCTTCTTGCGTGTTAGTCAATGACAGCTTTAACTTTATATCAAGTTTTTTGGGGGGAGATAGAGTGTGAGTGTGTGGATAGTATTTTTTTCTGAAGTAACGACCTTTTGGATCATACATTGTCCATAACCTTCCAGTTGTAAGTGGTCATTCACATTGTGAACTTAATTAATTTAATTAATTCCCTAGGGTGATTATCAATTACTTTGTTCCGAACATCACAACGCAATTTAATAAGGTTTTATTAATTGAATGGTGAGATAGAACATTATTCGTGGCTTCTATCCGATGGTGAACTATTGAACTGGCTTATTAATTAGGCTTTTTACATTACCAAGTGAAAGCTGAGGAAACAATACTAATGCTTAATCTAAATTCATTTCAATGTCCTATTATAGTCAGGATATGATTAAAGATTGGACCACGCTTCTCCTACAATCCAAATCAATATCAAAGCACTATCTTAAATTTGGATGCTTTTGTCTTCCAAAAACTAGAGATTTCAATATGTTGTACACAAATTAATGTTTTCGTTTCTTTCTTTTAAAATTGATATCTTGATATAACTATTGATGATATAAAACCACAACAGTATCTCACATATTCTGTAAGTAGCAGAAGGAAGGTAGTTTTATGGTAGATTGCTTTGGTAATGTTTTGCTTTGTTGCCATTTTATGGTTTATTAACCAAATTTGTTTAAGCTTTTCTATTATATTGATTTTGTATGGCCACTTTAGAATTTCTTTGTAATGGTTTTGTAATCTCATCAGTTTTAAGAATTTGAAACAATTTAACTTTTTTACCAAATGGACATGATGCTTAACAAATCCTGCACATTTGCCTATCAAATAATAAATTGTGGTATTATAATTGTGTTTCATTCATTATTGTGTGATGTTGCATGTTCTTTCTCATTTAGCCATCAAACATCCAGTTTGTACATTCCCGTGTCACCTAAAATTACTTGCTTATGTTTGAAATTTCCTCAGTAAAGATTTAAAAATTGTTCTTTGCAAACATCATTTTGTATTGAGAAATTCTGCCTGTTTAGCCAATTCTAAATTAAGATGTTCAAGATGTATTGGTTTTTGAATAATCGAATATATGAACCCAAAATTGTTGTTTCTTTCAAATGGAGTCATGTGTATTGATCTGTGACAAGTGTTGCTGTATCCGTTAATTATCTTCGGTAAACTGTTAGCCCATTCTCTGTCAATCTTGTTGTAAAATGTTTTTAAAATTCTTTACGGTTAACAATTTTTAGCTAAAGATTATTTTGTCTGAGTAATTTTAAAGGTATTCGTAGTTTTCGTTTTCCTGTAAAAAGAACATTCGTCACACTGTATTTCAGGCTTTCTATATTCGGAGCGTATGATCTCTTTTCGATTTTACTTTCTCGAGAAAATACAGATCACTGTCGAAATGTATGTATTTTCATCGTTATATAAGCCTATATTGACCTATTTCACAGTCTTGCATAATAACGATGTATGCTTGTCGGTTGTCATCCGGGTAACTTATACCGACACTTCTTTATCTTGCTTGTGAAATTTGTAGACAGGTGGTTCAGTTAATCATTCCTTCGATTAATTTTTGTATGCACCTTTCATTTCTTTGATTCGTACCTGTGTAAGCACTGGAATTGTAGTTACGTTGTATTTTCTTAAATACCATTCTTTGTCAGCCATTTATACTCGTATAAACCATGCAAACACATGTTACGCTTGATACGTTGTCTTCAAATGTTAACAAGAAAAAAAAATCTATCCACAACAAAAACGCTTTATTTTAAGTAATTTACAACGATCTTAATTCCTTCTATAGCAGCCTCTTTGACAACTTGGTTGCCATATGTCGTTAAAATGAATTTCATTTTCATAAATTCAAACTCTGTTTTTGTTAAATCTTGGAAGGTTGACGTTGTGAAAATTACAATATCTTTAACTTGTTACATTCAGCCTTATAAATATTTCTCAATTTTTCCACATCAAATACGTAGTTTATTCCTTTTTGGTTTGGCAATGTTTTGCTATCGGAATTGATGCTTCTTGTTTTTTATCATCGTCTTTAAACCTGCATATTTTCTCAAGTATTTAACGTTTGAATTCGACATAATTCTGTTGGATATTATTTTGTATAAATTGTAATACAGCTATATCTTACTATATTTTTCTTATCCTATTCTAACTTGCTTGCAAATATGCACGAAAGACCGACCATTTTTTGAGGGTGGGGGTGAAGAGAGATGCATAAACATATATGTCAAACTAATAAAATATATATATTCAATTTCTATAAACATATTGTATTTATCACAATGTAGCTTGGTGCCATCATTTACAGTTTAAAATTTTAATTTGGTTTTATTTTCACTGAACTAGCTATATGTGATAGAGAAGACAAATAGAGACTGAACTATAATTGAAACGTATTTTTGAATTATTCATCGTGCGAAGAAGTCCATAAAAAATTACATTTCATAAATGTTTTGACCTGATAAACAGTCCGTAGTTTGAAACTTTGTATGTTTTACTAACCTAGTTTTTGAACCAGTTTCAGCTCTGTAGTAAGCAACCTTTTTTAAATTATTGAATCTTATAGTAAAATTCGTTCAGTGTAATCGAATTCGTCCATGGCGGACGTGACAACTGGCATATGGCCATAGAACACAATTAATTTTACTATATTCTCTCTACATTTGTTTCTCAGTACTGAACTTTCCACTGTGTGACAATCAATACAAATCATGTTAATCTAAAACACCTTCAAAGATGACCTTACGGTGAAGTTCTTGTCAAGGGTTGACCTGCGTTTTATTGAGAGGCTAAATTGTCCACAAAATACCAGGCAACGGAACACAGATTTCACTTCCGGATCATCACCATGACCTTATTACTCAATGTGCACTGTCGCCGAAATGCACACAGACAACCACACCATAAGCTCACATTTTAAAGAATAAACAATTGCCTTTAAATCCTTACCAAGAATGCCAAAATCTAACTATAGTATCACCACCAATTTCAGACAGAAAAAATTAACTAAAAATAGACTATAACTACATTCGTGGGTATTGAACCGGATTTTATTAATTGTGTACTGATTCCTGAAAGGGTCAATGTTTTTGTCAAACTTTTATGTTTGCATTTTATTTTGCATGCCACTACTGTTACAACTTCATACATAAAGTCTTTTGAAATTTCCTTGCAAGAAAGAAATGTGACAGCTGTCAGAAAGTGTGTAGTGCTGGTGTTCTATAGGGTGCAATTTGAGATCCAATTGTTCTTAAAAAACCAAAACTAAATTTGCTATATCTTCCTTAATTATAGGAATTTTTCAATGCAGTAAAAACCTAATTGTAATACGTGATAAGGCCTGTCTGAAAATGTGCTTGAAATTAAAATATATTTATATATTAAATTTTAAAAGAAATTTAAATAATATATAAATTTTAAAAACTTTTTATTTTTCAAAAATTAAATTTTCATACAAGTTATAACATTCAGTTTGACAAATTTAAGGCAGCAAAGTTGATTAATGAATGGTGTTTAAAACAACTGGTATTTTGGGTGTGTACAACTGATAATACTATTCTCAGGGGTACTGAAGCATGATAGCTCACAGTGATTTTGACAGCAAATTGCAATATGCCTATCCAGCTGCATATAGGTGTACATACTTAAGAAACAACGACAGGTACTATGTTCCACATTTATTGTTTTAGGTACTTGGGCAGTTGTTTGTATAACTAATAGCCCACTCAAATTTAAAGTTTCGATGGGACCACTAGCATGTTTTATAGCAAATATGCATTCCATTTTAATGTTGCTAACTACAAAAGTCAACAATGCAATACAAAAATACAGTTTCAGGGAGGTTCCACCTTACTGAACAATGATGCGAATCTCTCTCATGAAGATCTAAGCCTTGTCTTTGAGATGCTGTATATCGGTGTACTGATATAAACTCATCTTGGTCACTTATAGCAGCACACTGCACACGTCCTCATGAGACCTTACTATCACCATTGGACAACTGCAGAGCTTTCAAATTGATCCAACTCTAATACTTTGTTCCAGATACCAGACTAGACCTGAAAATATATAAAACGTTTCACTTAATTCTAAAAAAGGAAGATGTAGGCAAATGAAGTTAAAATGTGTTAGATATGGTGATTTCAAAATAACATTCAGCTTGCAAATATGGGTAAAAAAGGTAAACATGACTTGAGTGACACTCAAAGATATGAAGCACTGGGCATGTATTAAAGTGATAAATGCATCCTAAAAATAGATGAAGTTTCTACAAGCATATTTAGCCATTTACAGGTTAAATACCTAATCAGACAGAGTATGTATCATAAAGTTTAAGGCAATGTTGGAACGGTGAGGTTTGATCATTGGTGAAAACATTGATAAACACCAGTATACTGGAAAGTCAAGTTACAATGTACTAAATTAAAATTTATTACTATATGCAATCCTATTCATAAAGTAAAAACAATTTTAGATATTGCAAGTGAATACGGCAAAATGTGGCCACACAGATCAACTATAGGTACCAATAGATCCTATATCATCAACTAAATGTGAAATTTTCATCCCGAAAACTTGTAAACAAGGATGGATATTTGCATGTGTGGAACATATGCAATGCACTTGTTAAAATCACATGTGCAAACATGATTCAAAATAATCTGTTTAAACATTTTTAGTCTATTTGTAAGAGTCTTGGCTACCAAGTTATTAAGTTCAATGATTCAATGATTCGATGGAATCAGATATCAGCTGATGCTGCAATATCACCCTCTGTCAAAGTACTAAATTGACATGTGTTACCATACAGAGGCATATTCATGATGAAAATAACATCTTGGGATATTTTAAGTGCACACAGTCAGAACTGAGCCTTACAGATTAACTGTAGGTACTATGTCAGCCTAACAATGTCAACTTTTGACTCCAAACTTTCCAAAATATATGCATATTTGTTCATGTCAGCTATATAACCATGTTAGGATCAGTTGTATAAAGTTTAATTCAAATAATCTGTTTGAATATTACTTATGTAATCTTTAAAGTGTCAGATAACAAACATTATTAGTCATTAATAATGCATAAAGCAAAATGGATCATGAGAATTCTCACAATATCATCTGGGCCACAATGCCGCACTACATCAATCAACATCTTTTAGAAACTGAACAATAAAATGGAATGCATTCTGTGTTTAACTTACATCATTTTGCTAAATTTTTTTTACATGCAATGGTAAATATACCTGGGCAAAGTATATAAAAGCATAATATGATTTTGTAGAGAACTTGAACAGGTTCTAGTATAAAGTCTTCATCTCTGTTCTCTCACTAAATACCCTATAACTATGTTAACAAACAATTACTGATAGCTATTCAAGCAGATATGTGTTACTCAGGAAGTCACCCATCATAAACACATAAATTAACTCTTTTGACCCCAAATAAATAGTTTCAATGACCTCAAAGTACAAAACAAACTTGAATTTTGTCTTCATGTATTTTAAATGAGGGTCTTATTTTCACTAACATAGATATTTTTTCTGACAAAATTTGACAAATATCTATCATTTGAGCTTGTATACGGTGTAGGAGTATATATATATATATATATATATATATATATATATATATATATATATATATATATATATATATATATATATATATATATATATATATATATATATATATATATATATGCTGATATCTGTTGATATCATTCCCAATAAATATTATATATATGTATACTTGGTGGAAATTGTTTATTTTTTAATTGTTTTTTAAATTTCATTTAAATTTTTAAAATTAAAAATATTCTTTTATTTTTAATTTCATTTTTATATTTTTAAAGTCAATATACATACCATATTAAAATTTCATGTGCATATCATTATTAATAAAGATTTTATATCAGTTTAAAGTTTACTCACATGCTTTACTGACAGGCCATAGAACACAATTAATTTTACTATATTCTCTCTACATTTGTTTCTCAGTACTGAACTTTGCACTGTGTGGCAATCAATACAAATTATATGTTAATCTAAAACACTTTCAAAGATGACCTTACGGTGAAGTTCTTCTCAAGGGTTGGCCTGCATTTTTTTGAGAGGCTGAATTGTAAACAAAACACCAGGCAACGGAACACAGATTTCACTTCCGGATCATCACCATGACCTTATTACTCAATGTGCACTGTCGCCGAAATACACACAGACAACCACACCATAAGCTCACATTTTAAAGAATAAACAATTGCCTTTAAATCCTTACCAAGAATGCCAAAATCTAACTCCAGTATCACTACCAATTTCAGACAGGAAAAAGTGATCTAAAAATAGACTATAACTACATTCGTGGGTATTGAACCGGATTTTATTAATTGTGTACTGATTCCATATTATCGCTTAAAAGGAAGTGATCACGTGACCTATCAGGTGATCCATTTTTTGCGTTATAGTTATGGTCAAAACTGACATTTCTTAGTGATTTTTTTAGGTGGCGCTCACCAGTTATTATGTACTTTTGAGAGAGTGATGTATGTAAGGTGAAGTTGTTTGCATTTTAAACATGCACAGTGGAGAGAATGTTGGCATACCTATATACTACTTTCATGTAATGTGGATCAAATTTCTTTGGATATTGTACTTTTGGAAATTTTAAATGATCTTAGGACACGGCTAACTAAAACGACTGCTCCCTTATGCTCCAAAAATCAACCTAAATTTGTCTAAAGTACACTATTCTTGGCAGCTATTAAAATATGGAAAATGAATTTTGCCAAACTAGATAATACCAGCTTCTAAAAGTGCAATGACTGAATTACCAAATACATAAAATGTAAAAAATGTTATCGGCTCTTTTTTTTACAATTTACCTCTGAAGTTCGAGAAGTGAAAATGAGCAAGTAGAGCTAGCACTTTTTTGAAAGATGCACATCTGGAGTAAGGCCAAGCTGTATACTCTCTAACCCATATTACACCCATCAATCATACATCAAAATAAAGGGAATTAAAGGTTCTTTGAACAACACCTAAGATATACAAAGTCTCTTTTAAATAACCAGTATAACTAGTGAGGAAACCCGGGAAAACTCTTTGTCTTTAAAATTTTAACCCTATGCTAAATACGAAACTGTAGAGCGCCACCTTAGTCAGTCGCTATTCATACCTTCGGGCTTAAAGGTGTTTATGTTGTTGCCAGTTTGAATTAATTTTTTATTTAAAATAATTTATTTGCCCTGGAAAATACTTGTGCTCATCATAATTCTTGAACAAAGACATTTACTGAAAATTATTCGGAATTCTAAAGCTGGAATATTATTATTGGTGAGTCAACAAGAAACTGTTGTCACGACAACACAAAACAAGTTATAGAAGACGTCATCACCTTCCATCTTAGAAATTCATCGGGATTCGAACTTTGATTTAATTAGAACATTTTAGTGATAGGATTTATATGTTTAATAATTGGATTAATTTTTGGAACTGATTTATAAACCATAAGTCTTTTTCATATTTTTACTTTGTCTTTCTAGGGAACTAAATTATTTTGTTAAATTTAACAAAGCTCGTTGGCTTCACTCTTTTCATTGTTACATTCTCGCGAACATGGACATGTAACAAGATCAGAGAAATTTAAATCTCGATTTAAAAGAAAATTGCAGCCCCCTCCCCCGGTCCATACTTCATTGTAGATGAATTTTCTACGACTAAGTTAATTGCTGTATAAATTGTCATCTAATCAGAGTAAGCTGGATGATTAAGCTTTCACTACAACTGTGTGAAAATGTTTTCTTAAGATTATAGAATTTGTTCATAAAAAGAGAAAATGTTGACACGGAAGCCTTCAATTTCCTAGCCTCAATATTGATACCTAAGGCTGGGAAACTTTGATTGGGATGCCAACACTCGGGCAAGGTATTTGTGAGAAAGGTTCAGTAGCAATGGAACACATTGTTTCAACCACCGATACAATATTTTGGTGAGAGAAATAAATAAAAACTGCAGTCCTGAAAATTTGATGATGATGCTCGGTATTGCAAACGAATGTATGCACACACAAACACACACACACACACACACACACACCAAATGCATAAAAAAGACTACATTAGTGAAGAAAAGAATAAAACTTCAATAATTCTTTTTTTGTCTTCTGGTTTTAATGAGTATTTGTTTCAAATGTTGAATTCTGCAAGAATATCTTTAACAATTATGTCGACATTTTGCTATATGTGAAACATGTCAAATATTTCAACAACAGTTTACACATGTAATATATTTGAAAATATTGATTTTTTTCACACTACAACTATTTTATAAAACAATTCATACTTTGGAAAATATGCCAATAAATTTTTAATTTTTACAAGACAACGGTGAGTTTCCGTACATTTGTAGCTGACGGAAGCTACCGATGTACCGATACAATGAAAGAGTACCTTCGTACATGTCTCCGGAATCGCAGTAAATCGTTATACCGCTAACACTATGCAACAAATTTTATCTGACACATGATATTATCTTTTGCATTGCCATATTTTTATCTTTATCTTCAAATTAATTTAGATAGCACTCGACTACTCGTCTCACAAGGCAGTATTCGGACTCTGGTGCTAATTTGTTTTAGGTAGTACCATTTACAATGAATTATCTACCAGTATCAAAACAGTGATGAACAGGGGACACACTCTGCTCGATGATATTCACAGAGAATTGAGTTCTCCTGGCGAAAAAACTCATTTGGTCCGAGGGAAATATTTGTACTATCATTATGGATGTGACGAGTTGGATGACAGAGCAAGTGTATTTATTGACCATGGCATTATTCAGCTCCCACAGTAAAGCACGACGAAATTTCTGACCACATGAAATCACCTTAACGGTATTATACCGTTAAGGTGATTTCATGAGGTCACAAATTTCGTCGTGCTTTATTGATAAAACTGCAGACTCTTGTGGTTCACAGGTACTCGACGCAAGATTGTTGTTAAAAAAAAATCTTAAAGAAAAACTCATACAGAGTGACAAAAATACCTCAGATTACCCACATGACTCTTTCTAACATTGGATCCTTTCTGTCATACTATATAAAATACTTTCTGTCTTTTATATAGTATGACAGAGAAGGTCCAATATCAGAAAGGGTCATGGGGGGTAATCTGAGGTTATACCAACAAGAAGGTCTCTGCTTTTTTTTAATATCTGACAGCAGCAGATGTAAAAAAGCAGAGACCTGCTTGTTGATCTAATCTGAGGTATTTTTGTCATTCAGTATGACCTTTTTTTTTAAGATTTTTGTTTTTTAGTGGTTTGTTTTGATTCTTTAATTGCAGTCATCAATGAATAACCGCATGCTTAGTGGGAATGATCATTAGCATTGTGCTAATTATTTTTTTAAAAATTGGATTTTTTAATACAAATTTACAGTGTGTGGTAAATTTAATTTCGTTTCATTCATATTAGTGTGCATTCATTTGCATAATAAAAGTGACTTTAATTATATTTAAATGTTAACATCTTTTTCAGCAACTTATCAATGTCTTGGTATTTTCTTTAATTACAATGAGTAATCATGTGATTAGTGAAAATTATTATTATCAATGTGCTAATTGTTGTTTTAAAAATGCATAAATTTGGGTTGAATTGTCCTATGGCTGGAGTTGAAATGCCTTGGGGTAGAATTGTCTTGCTCCCTGTGGTATTGCTACTTATTGATAAATGTTGATAAATATTCTATAAAAATTATTGTACCTGAACACTCTTCATAAAAATGGGAGTTATTTCCCTTGGCAAATCTTGACCTCACTACATCTCTTCTTACACAAAAAACTTGTTAAATATTCACTGTTTTTGTTATTTGTTTTTGTTGTTGTTGAAATTTAAAGCAGGTATTATGTAAAGTCTTAATGTGTTCTTGGAGAGTCTTGGAGTGACTTGGCATGTTGGGTGAGACCTGTCGACTCGAGTTTCTTCCCTTGCATCAGTCAAGTTGACATTGCTATGGTATCATACTTTACTACCTTAATGCAATCATTATATAATAATAAAAATAATATTAATAATAATAATAATAATAAATAACAATTTTTAAAATCTTTTCTCAGATACTAATAGATGATTTTTCAAATAATAGAAAGTATGTTCCAGTGTTTGTGATAATTGAAGGCTTTTTTTGTAACACTTATTTTATGTTGGTGGCTTTCAGATATCATTCCCATGTTCTAAATTCTGAGAGCTCATGGATGGGCCCTGGAAGATTGGTTGTATTTATTGTCCTGTACCTGAAGAATGACAGAAAACTTTGAACGGTGAAAAGACAAAAAAAATATGAATTGGCACAAGAAAATAATCAGCTAACCTTACTAACAATTACGGCAAAAATTAAGTCTAGAAATATACCTTAGTTTTGTTGTCTGTAATTCAATTTGACAATAATTACTGCAAGAATTAGGTATAGAAATTACTGTAGTATTGTCTGTAATTCAATTTGACAACAATTACTGCAAGAATTAGGTCTAGAAATATACCTTGTTGTCTGTAATTCAATTTGACAACAATTACTGCAAGAATTAAGTCTAGAAATATACCTTAGTATTGTTGTCTGTAATTCAATGTGACAACAATTACTGCAAGAATTAAGTCTAGAAATATACCTTGTTGTCTGTAATTAATTTGACAACAATTGCTGCAAGAATTAAGTCTAGATATATACCTTGTTGTCTGTAATTAATTTGACAACAATTGCTGCAAGAATTAAGTCTAGAAATATACCTTAGTATTGTTGTCTGTAATTCAATGTGACAACAATTACTGCAAGAATTAGGTCTAGATATATACCTTAGTATTGTTGTCTGTAATTCAATTTGACATGTTTTACAGTTATAAATTCCCAAAGTCCTAGTCAAACAAAATTTGAATGTGATCCAGAAAAAAAAGCAATATAATATTTCTAGTTAGGAAATTGCACATTTTCAAGTAAAGTTTCCTTCAACAGATGAAATAAAAGCATTTTTTTATCAGCAGCATAATAATGGTATGTATTTCAAATATTATAAAATGAATTTCTGATAGTGAAATAGATTTCTAATATTATAAACTATAATTCTGTTGCAGACAATCAAAGACATCTACAGTGTATTAGAAAAAATATATTTTTTACTATGAGAACAAATTTAAGGTTAGAAAATCTTGTTTTGTGTTAGAAGACAACTATTTCTGTTCATAATCAGTGTTGCACATAAGATCCCAACAGCATGGAACATTGTGTTGCCATGTCCTTGAGGACACGCCATTTTAAAGGACAAAGAAGAAAACTAGGTACCACTAGTACATAATGTAGTAGACAAAAATCTTTTTGGCTTTGACAGTTTAGACCATACTTTTGTTGTATGTACTGCACTTTCATTGATTCCTTGAACAATTATTGATATTGATATTTCATTGAGTAAGTAAGCAACCCCAAAAAGCATTTACCAGTACAAGTTGAATTGACTGGTTTGCCTGAGCTACACTTGGGAATTTTCCATTACAGATCTTCCTCTCATTTAAGTTTCATGTTCACCCATTGTCTACCGGAATTTATTATAAAAGTTCTAATATTCTCTCTATTATTTTCATTTCTGACTAATATTTTTATTTATTAAATGTCAAGCCTTATATTTCTGCAATTTTATCACATAAGAAATTTAGTCCCATTTGTCATAAATTAAACTCAAAAATATGTTACACTTGCAGTCATTAGTGACTGATTTGCATCTTGGCAGACCACTAGTTATTGAATGTTTTGATTACCAGTCATCTGATTTTATTGACATTGGTCATTGCTAGAGCCAACATGGACATGGATGGATGTGAACCAGAGCAAAATATGTGTATTTTTTATTGCCTGAAAAAAAATGGAGGTCCTTTTGGTTGAGGGAAGTTCAGAGGAATCAAGATTTGGAGATCACATAATGAAAAAATGGCAGTAAAGCTGCAATGCTTTGCTTTACACTGATAATGGCTAAGGACCATGTTTTTTCTTATAATATTTTCTCAGCTTTTAAGATAATAATGTAAATTCATGTATTTTTGGGAGTATAAAATATTGTGGATCTGCAACAAAATATATCTGCATTATTTTTCTGATTGAGAAGTGGTCCTATTGTAACCATATATGTATCACTTTTCATTGGGTTGTGGTTTGCAAAATTGGTATCCCCTGAAATAAAAAAAAATATTTTTCAAAATATTTTTGTAAAAAAGACAAATAGTAGACATACATCAGTATTTTAGGAATAGGTCAGAATATAGATGTTATCTATTTATGAAATTGGATTACTTTTAAAAAAAATGTTTAGAAAATTTATTTGTAAACTTTAGTTGCTACTTGTATAATTTGGGTACCGATTACATATTTTATTTTATTTAAAATAATATTAGTTGCTATTAGTTCTGGCTTAGCAGTAACTGATTAATTTAAGCATTTAAGTCTCTAATTGAAAAGTGAAGAAATAGTTTTGATTGAAGTCATAATGACAATATTAATTGATTGATAGAATAACATAGAATGAATGCTCTTTGAAGTTGAGGCTACATTGTGTGTATAGAGTATATGTACAATACATTGTGAAGTTTCCATTTGTAGAGCATGGGATGAGTTGCCAAGTTCATGTCAACAATTAATTTGGTCAAAGAACACCAAACATTAGTTGAATGTAGGTCCTATCAACATAGTGTATTCTATGGTGTACATTTGTACCATGGATATGTCACAACTGCCTAGCCACAGTGTACATTTGTACTGTGGATATGTTACAACTGCCCTAGCCATGGTGTACATTTCTACCATGGATATGTCACAACTGCCCTAGCCACAGTGTACATTTGTACCATGGATATGTCACAACTGCCTAGCCACAGTGTACATTTGTACCATGAATATGTCACAACTGCCCTAGCCACAGTGTACATTTGTACTGTGGATATGTCACAACTGCCCTAGCCATGGTGTACATTTCTACCATGGATATGTCACAGCTGCCCTAGCCACGGTGTACATTTGTACCATGGATATGTCACAACTGCCTAGCCACAGTGTACATTTGTACCATGGATATGTCACAACTGCCTAGCCACAGTGTACATTTGTACTGTGAATATGTTACAACTGCCCTAGCCATGGTGTACATTTCTACCATGGATATGTCACAACTGCCCTAGCCACAGTGTACATTTGTACCATGGATATGTCACAACTGCCTAGCCACAGTGTACATTTGTACCATGGATATGTCACAACTGCCCTAGCCACAGTGTACATTTGTACTGTGGATATGTCACAACTGCCCTAGCCATGGTGTACATTTCTGCCATGGATTTGTCACAGCTGCCCTAGCCACGGTGTACATTTGTACCATAGATATGTCACACCTGCCCTAGCCACAGTGTACATTTGTACTGTGAATATGTCACAACTGCCCTAGCCACGGTGTACATTTCTACCATGGATATGTCACAACTGCCCTAGCCACGGTGTACATTTGTACTATGGATATGTCACAACTGCCTAGCCACAGTGTACATTTGTACCATGGATATGTCACAACTACCCTAGCCATGGTGTACATTTCTACCATGGATATATCATAACTGCCCAAGCCATGGTGTACATTTCTACCATGGATATGTCAAAATTGCCCTAGCCACAGTGTACATTTTTACCATGGATATGTCAAAACTGCCCTAGCCACGGTGTACATTTCTACCATGAATATGTTACAACTGCCCTAGCCATGGTGTACATTTTGTACCATGGATATGTCACAACTGCCTAGCCATTGGTGTACATTTGAACCGTGGATGTCACAACTGCCTAGCCACAGTGTATATTTGTACCATGGATATGTCACAACTGCCCTTATCACAGTGTACATTTGTACCTTGAATATGTCACAACTGCCCTAGCCACAGTGTACATTTGTACCATGGATATGTCACAACTGCCCTAGCCACAGTGTACATTTGTACCATGGATGTCACAACTGCCCTAGCCACAGTGTACATTTGTACCATGGATATGTCACAATTGCCCTAGCCACAGTTTACATTTGTACCTTGAATATGTCACAACTGCCTAGCCAGTGTACAATTGTACTGTGGATATGTCACAACTGCCATAGCCATGGTGTACATTTGTACCATGGATATGTCACAACTGCCTTAGCCAAGGTGGACATTTGTACCGTGGATATGTCACAACTGCCCTAGCCACAGTGTACATTTGTACCGTGGATATGCCACAACTGCCCTAGTCATGGTGTACATTTCTACCGTGAATATGTCACAACTGACTAGCCACAGTGTACATTTGTACTGTGGATATGTCACAACTACCCTAGCCATGGTGTACATTTTTTACATGGATATCTCACAACTGCCCTAGCCACGGTGTACATTTCTACCATGGATATGATACAACTGCCCTAGGCATCGTGTACATTTGTACCATGGATATGTCACAACTGCCCTAGCCACAGTGTACATTTGTACTGTGGATATGTCACAACTGCCCTAGCCATGGTGTACATTTCTACCATGGATATGTCACAACTGCCTAGCCATGGTGTACATTTGTACCATGGATGTCACAACTGCCCTAGCCACAGTGTATATTTGTACCATGGATATGTCACAACTGCCCTTATCACAGTGTACATTTGTACCGTGGATGTCACAACTGCCTTAGCCACAGTGTACATTTGTACCTTGAATATGTCACAACTGCCTAGCCACAGTGTACATTTGTACTGTGGATATGTCACAACTGCCCTTGCCATGGTGTACATTTGTACCATGGATATGCCACAACTGCCTTAGCCAAGTTGGACATTTGTACCGTGGATATGTCACAACTGCCTTAGCCACAGTGTACATTTGTACCGTAGATATGCCACAACTGCCCTAGCCATGGTGTACATTTGTAACATGGATATGTCACAACTGCCTAGCCACAGTGTACATTTGTACCATGGATATGTCACAACTGCCCTAGGCATGGTGTACATTTGTACCGTGGATATGTCACAACTGCCCTAGTCATGGTGTACATTTCTACCGTGGATATGTCACAACTGCCTTAGCCACAGTGTACATTCGTACCGTGGATATGTCACAACTACCCTAGCCATGGTGTACATTTCTAACATGGATATCTCACAAATGCCCTAGCCACGGTATACATTTCTACCATGGATATGTCAGAACTGCCCTAGCCACAGTGTACATTTTTACCATGGATATGTCACAACTGCCCTAGCCACGGTGTACATTTCTACCATGGATATGTCACAACTGCCCTAGCCACAGTGTATATTTGTACCATGGATATATCATAACTGCCTAGCCACAGTGTACATTTGTACCATGGATATGTCACAACTGCCTAGCCACAATGTACATTTGTACCGTGGATATATCACAACTGCCTAGCCACAGTGTACATTTGTACCATGGATATGTCACAACTGCCCTAGCCATAGTGTACATTTTTACTGTGAATATGTCACAACTGCCTAGCCACAGTTTATATTTGTACCGTGGATATGTCACAACTGTCCTAGGCATGGTGTACATTTGTACTGTGGATATCACAACTGCCCTAGCCACAGTGTACATTTGTACCGTGGATGTCACATCTGCCATAGCCACAGTGTACATTTGTACCATGGATATGTCACAACTGCCCTAGCCACAGTGTACATTTGTACCATGGATATGTCACAACTGCCCTAGCCACAGTGTACATTTGTACCATGGATATGTCACAACTGCCCTAGCCACAGTGTACATTTGTACCAATGATGTCACAACTGCCCTAGCCACAGTGTACATTTGTACCAATGATGTCACAACTGCTTTAACCACAGTGTACATTTGTACCATGGATGTCACAACTGCCCTAGCCACAGTGTACATTTGTACCATGGATGTCAGAACTGCCCTAACCACAGTGTACATTTGTACCATGGATATGTCACAAGTGCCTAGCCACAGTGTACATTTGTACCATGGATATATCACAACTGCCTAGCCACAGTGTACATTTGTACTGTGGATATGTCACAACTGCCATAGCCATGTTGTACATTTCTACCATGGATATGTCACAGCTGCCCTAGCCACGGTGTATATTTGTACCATGGATATGTCACAACTACCCTAGCCATGGTGCACATTTCTACCATGGATATGTCACAACTGCCCTAGCCACGGTGTACATTTGTACCATAGGTATGTCACAACTGCCCTAGCCACAGTGTACATTTGTACTGTGGATATGTCACAACTGCCCTAGCCATGGTGTACATTTCTACCATGGATATGTCACAACTGCCCTAGCCACAGTGTACATTTGTACTATGGATATGTCACAACTGCCTAGCCACAGTGTACATTTGTACCATGGATATGTCACAACTACCCTAGCCATAGTGTACATTTCTACCATGGATATATCATAACTGCCCTAGCCATGGTATACATTTCTACCATGGATATGTCAAAACTGCCCTAGCCACGGTGTACATTTCTACCATGAATATGTTACAACTGCCCTAGCCATGGTGTACATTTTGTACCATGGATATGTCACAACTACCTAGCCATGGTGCACATTTGAACCGTGGATGTCACAACTGCCTAGCCACAGTGTATATTTGTACCATGGATATGTCACAACTGCCCTTATCACAGTGTACATTTGTACCTTGAATATGTCACAACTGCCTAGCCACAGTGTACATTTGTACCATGGATATGTCACAACTGCCCTAGCCACAGTGTACATTTGTACCATGGATGTCACAACTGCCCTAGCCACAGTGTACATTTGTACCATGGATATGTCACAATTGCCCTAGCCACAGTGTACATTTGTACCTTGAATATGTCACAACTGCCTAGCCAGTGTACATTTGTACTGTGGATATGTCACAACTGCCCTAGCCATGGTGTACATTTGTACCGTGGATATGTCACAACTGCCTTAGCCAAGGTGGACATTTGTACCGTGGATATGTCACAACTGCCCTAGCCACAGTGTACATTTGTACCGTGGATATGCCACAACTGCCCTAGTCATGGTGTACATTTCTACCGTGGATATGTCACAACTGCCTTAGCCACAGTGTACATTCATACCGTGGATATGTCACAACTACCCTAGCCATGGTGTACATTTCTAACATGGATATCTCACAACTGCCCTAGCCACGGTGTACATTTCTACCATGGATATGTCAGAACTGCCCTAGCCACAGTGTACATTTTTACCATGGATATGTCACAACTGCCCTAGCCACGGTGTACATTTCTACCATGGATATGATACAACTGCCCTAGGCATGGTGTACATTTGTACCATGGCTATGTCACAACTGCCCTAGCCATGGTGTACATATGTACCATGGATATGTCACAACTGCCTAGCCACAGTGTACATTTGTACCATGGATATGTCACAACTGCCCTAGCCATGGTGTACATTTCTACCATGGATATGTTACAACTGCCCTAGCCATGGTGTACATTTGTACCATGGATGTCACAACTGCCCTAGCCACACTGTATATTTGTACCATGGATATGTCACAACTGCCTAGCCATGGTGTACATTTGTATCATGGATATGTCACAACTGCCCTAGGGATGGTGTACATTTGTACAGTGGATATGTCACAACTGACTAGCCACAGTGTACATTCATACCGTGGATATGTCACAACTACCCTAGCCATGGTGTACATTTGTACCATGGATATATCACAACTGCCTTAGCCACAGTGTACATTTGTACCGTGGATGTCACAACTGCCTTAGCCACAGTGTACATTTGTACCTTGAATATGTCACAACTGCCTAGCCACAGTGTACATTTGTACTGTGGATATGTCACAACTGCCCTAGCCATGGTGTACATTTGTACCATGGATATGCCACAACTGCCTTAGCCAAGTTGGACATTTGTACCATGGATATGTCACAACTGCCTTAGCCACAGTGTACATTTGTACCGTAGATATGCCACAACTGCCCTAGCCATGGTGTACATTTGTAACATGGATATGTCACAACTGCCTAGCCACAGTGTACATTTGTACCGTGGATATGTCACAACTGCCCTAGGCATGGTGTACATTTGTACCGTGGATATGTCACAACTGCCTTAGCCACAGTGTACATTTGTACCATGGATATGTCACAACTGCCCTAGCCATGGTGTACATTTTGTACCATGGATATGCACAACTGCCTGGCCACAGTTTACATTTGTACCGTGGATATGTCACAACTGCCCTAGCCATGGTGTACATTTGTACCATGGAGATGTCACAACTGCCCTAGCCATGGTGTACATTTTTACCATGGATATGTCACAACTGCCCTAGCCACGGTGTACATTTCTACCATGGATATGTCACAACTGCCCTAGCCACAGTGTACATTTGTACCATGGATATATCATAACTGCCCTAGCCACAGTGTACATTTGTACTATGGATATGTCACAACTGCCTAGCCACAGTGTACATTTGTACCGTGGATATGTCACAACTGCCTAGCCACAGTGTACATTTGTACCATGGATATGTCACAACTGCCCTATCCATAGTATACATTTTTACTGTGAATATGTCACAACTGCCTAGCCACAGTTTATATTTGTACCTTGGATATGTCACAACTGCCCTAGGAATGGTGTACATTTGTACCGTGGATATTACAACTGCCCTAGCCACAGTGTACATTTGTACCATGGATATGTCACAACTGCCTAGCCACAGTTTACATTTGTACTGTGGATATGTCACAACTGCCCTTGCCATGGTGTACATTTGTACAGTGGATAGGTCACAACTGCCTTAGCCATGGTGTACATTTGTACCATGGATATGTCACAACTGCCCTAGCCACAGTGTACATTTTTCCAATGATGTCACAACTGCCCTAGCCACAGTGTACATTTGTACCAATGATGTCACAACTGCTCTAACCACAGTGTACATTTGTACCATGGATGTCACAACTGCCCTAGCCACAGTGTACATTTGTACCATGGATGTCACAACTGCCCTAGCCACAGTGTACATTTCTACCATGGATATGTCACAACTGCCCTAGCAACAGTGTACATTTGTACCATGGATATGTCACAAGTGCCTAGCCACAGTGTACATTTGTACTGTGGATATGTCACAACTGCCTAGCCACTGATTGGATAATAGTAATAAATGAAAAAGGTACTGTTGATGTCTGAGGTATTTTGTAAGGGAGAAATAATTTCAATCCATGGAATCTTTTCTTGTGATTGAGAATTGTGATACACAGACTGATTATATAAATGAATATAAGGACTGCATTCTCATTCATTTTGCAAGAGCCAGGAGAGAAAATTTGATTTTTTTTATAATTTGTGTGTTAAAATTTTTAAAAAAAGCCATTTATTGTAAAACAAAATTATTATCTTGCTTGACAGATTATTCATGGGCTTGGATATTTATTTAATTTTGTTGGATTATTTGAAAGATTCAGGAACTTAATAACATTCAACATTCAATGGATTACTTTGAAGTGAAACTTGTTGATATTAGAACTGTGATTCTTTAGTAGTGCTAGCACATTAGCATATACATGTAAGCACATTAGCATATACATGTAAGCACATTAGCATATACATGTAAGCACTTTAGCATATACATGTAAGTACATTAGCATATACATGTAAGCACTTTAGCATATACATGTAATCACATTAGCATATACATGTAATCACATTAGCATATACATGTAAGTACATTAGCATATACCTGTAAACAAAGTAGAACCTTCATTCCGAATGCCTTAGAGTTGTTTCTTTGAAATTGATAGTACATTTACGAAATGCAGAAATTCATACAGACTAAGTTATTTTCAATTCTTTCACTTTCTTTTTATGCTTTAGGAAAATAAATTTATAATTTGGAAAATGGAATTCTTATTAGGTTATACCAAAATTCTTACATAGTTTAAGCCCCTTCAAATTTGTGCTTTTTCTTTTCAAGCCTAATGAGTGAAATTTTTAGCCATAATGTGAAATTTTCCACAATTAGAATTGCATGAGTCTTGTGAACAAGATATATCATGATGTTTGACCAGCATATATTTTTTCACTTGGCCTTAATGTGCCTTATTATTGGCAGCATATATTTTCTGTGTGGGCTGTAGTGTGCCTTATTATTGGCAGCATATATTTTCTGTGTGGGCTGTAGTGTGCCTTATTATTGACAGCATATACTTTCTGTGTGGGCTGTAGTGTGCCTTATTATTGACAGCATATATTTTCTGTGTGGGCTGTAGTGTGCCTTATTATTGGCAGCATATATTTTCTGTGTGGGCTGTAGTGTGCCTTATTATTGGCAGCATATACTTTCTGTGTGGGCTGTAGTGTGCCTTATTATTGGCAGAATATATTTTCTGTGTGGGCTGTAATGTGCCTTATTATTGGCAGCATATATTTTCTGTGTTGGCTGTAGTGTGCCTTATTATTGGCAGCATATATTTTCTGTGTGGGCCATAGTGTGCCTTATTATTGACTGCATATATTTTCTGTGTGGGCCATAGTGTGCCTTATTATTGGCAGCATATATTTTCTGTGTGGGCTGTAGTGTGCCTTATTATTGGCAGCATATATTTTCTGTGTGGGCTGTAGTGTGCCTTATTATTGGCAGCATATGCTTTCTGTGTGGGCTGTAGTGTGCCTTATTATTGGCAGAATATATTTTCTGTGTGGGCTGTAATGTGCCTTATTATTGGCAGCATATATTTTCTGTGTGGGCTGTAGTGTGCCTTATTATTGGCAGCATATATTTTCTGTGTGGGCCATAGTGTGCCTTATTATTGACTGCATATATTTTCTGTGTGGGCCATAGTGTGCCTTATTATTGGCAGCATATATTTTCTGTGTGGGCTGTAGTGTGCCTTATTATTGGCAGCATATATTTTCTGTGTGGGCTGTAGTTTGCCTTATTATTGGCAGCATATATTTTCTGTGTGGGCTGTAGTTTGCCTTATTATTGGCAGCATATATTTTCTGTGTGGGCTGTAGTGTGCCTTATTATTGGCAGCATATACTTTCTGTGTGGGCTGTAGTGTGCCTTATTATTGGCAGAATATATTTTCTGTGTGGGCTGTAATGTGCCTTATTATTGGCAGCATATATTTTCTGTGTTGGCTGTAGTGTGCCTTATTATTGGCAGCATATATTTTCTGTGTGGGCCATAGTGTGCCTTATTATTGACTGCATATATTTTCTGTGTGGGCCATAGTGTGCCTTATTATTGGCAGCATATACTTTCTGTGTGGGCTGTAGTGTGCCTTATTATTGGCAGAATATATTTTCTGTGTGGGCTGTAATGTGCCTTATTATTGGCAGCATATATTTTCTGTGTGGGCTGTAGTGTGCCTTATTATTGGCAGCATATATTTTCTGTGTGGGCTGTAGTTTGCCTTATTATTGGCAGCATATATTTTCTGTGTGGGCTGTAGTGTGCCTTATTATTGGCAGCATATATTTTCTGTGTGGGCCGTAGTGTGCTTTATTATTGGCATCATATATTTTCTATGTTGGCTGTTGTGTGCCTTATTATTGGCAGCATATATTTTCTGTGTGGGCCATAGTGTGCTTTATTATTGGCATCATATATTTTCTGTGTGGGCTGTAGTGTGCTTTATTATTGGCATCATATATTTTCTGTGTGGGCCATAGTATGCCTTATTTTTGGCAGCATATATTTTATTTTTTCTGGGCCGTAGTGTGCCTTTTTATTGGCAGAGGATGCATGCATTTTGATTCAAGAGAAGAATCATTAGAATTAAATAATTAGATGGATTTTTAAAATTTGAAGCTCATTTTTGAGGTACAAAGACTAGAACACAAATCTGACCATTCATCACATACACATGTAATGATGTTCTTTGACGGGAAAGATCTTCCATTCATTTTGCTGTGAGTTTACCATTGAAGACAATTATAAATTATATGGTCTAATTAACATAACTGATATACAATATACAGGTCTTATGTCCAATAAAAAAACTGTATAAATTGAAGATGAGATAAATTTCCCTAAGAGGGGGTGATTGAGGGTTTGTAGGTCACATTTTATATTTATCACCATAAAAGCATACATTTCATCAATTTAATGGCCTAATTACAGGAAAGTAGTTCCATATTGCATGAACAGTTTGTAGGAAAGTAGTTCCATATTGCATGAACGGTTTGTAGGAAAGTAGTTCCATATTGCATGAACGGTTTGTAGGAAAGTAGTTCCATATTGCATGAATAAGAAATACAGTTTTGTCAGCACTTAACAAGACAAAAGTGGCTATAATGTAACCTATCAGTTCAAAACTCCCCTAGGTATTGGCCTACATATACTTCCTGTTTTCTTCAGGTGTTGCTTAGTGATTGACAATTTATGATCCATTTCAGGGCTGGGGCTGTGGATACAGAACTCTGCAGAGTATCTCCTCATGGGTAGTGCATCAGCAGTTGAAAACTCAGGCTTGTAGCAAGGGAGACAACTTAAATCAATCCAGTGTACCTTCAGTGCCAGCAATACAGGAGGCTCTAGTTGCCATGGGTGATAAACCTCATACATTCATAGGATCAAGAGAGTGGATTGGTAGCTTTGAAGTGTGCCTTTGTCTTGACTATTTTCATCAAGTAAGAATGGATTGGTAGTTTTGAAGTGTGCCTATGTCTTGACAATTTTCATCAAGGAAGAAACACTCTTGAGCTGTTAATATGAAAGGCAGATAAATTATTCTATAAACAACATTCATTTTTTATTTAAAATTCCTTAGATTTAAAATATTTTGAGATTTTATTTTACTAACCTATTAAATCTATTAAACATGTCTGCTAAAAGATTATAAAAAATGTGAATAATTATGCACACATTCTCCCAAAGAATCAAAAACTGCAAACTTTACATTTGTTGTCATTGTCATTGTGATAATTGCTATCCTAATTATTATTACATTGTATTGCTTAGGTTAGACAGAAATGGAGGGATGCTGCCCCTAATGACCTTAATACCCTCCTGTCTGACCTTCAGAGGGCCTTCCCATCTGCCTCTTTGTTGAGATAAGTCAACCAGACATCCCTTAAACTGTTTTACTGTTTTTGTTAATACTATTTATAAATGTTCATTTAATGTAGGATATATGCATTACATTTTAAATTTTCTCATAAAGGTTGCAAAGAATACATTTTCTAAAGAGTTTCCCATTTGTTTGAATAGTTGTACTTATGTGTATGTACCTTCCCACTCATAAGAAATGTCTGACTGGTGCACTGTTGGTGGTGTTGGATTTGTAATGACACATTTAACATAGACTGGTTTTATGATGCTGAGGAAATGGGGGCTAAGTGATTGGAGCAGCTGACTTGAATTGGCAGTGTATCCCCCAGGAGTGTAAAACTGAGGGTAAAAAAAAACCCTTGGTGTCAGAACTGATGGTGAAATAAAAAATGTGGGGGTCAAAAATGTACCGACAAATTTTTATCTAATCCATACTTTTTCAGCTGGAATAGGATATTGCAATTTGCACAATATATTCAATCTCTCTCTCTCTCTCTCTCTCTCTCTCTCTCTCTCTCTCTCTCTCTCTCTCACACACAAAAAAACAACAGGCACAATTAACACAAATGAATTTTCCATTCAATGGATAATTTTATTAGTTAATTTTCCTTTTAATTTAAAGTCATATTTTTAAAAGTCTCTTTATAATTTTTGTAGCAATATTATAGACCAACACATTACATATAAGTCAATACAAAACTCCATATATATCTTATTAACAAAACAACAGTTAATTTACTGCCTATCATAAAATGTGTACTATTATCGGTTTCATTGTACATCGTCCTAAAACACATTTATCCAAATATCAGAGGGCAATGATCTTATCTTTAACAAATTTCACTTGAACTTTTAGATCTTTCTTTCGTTACAGCAAAGTTAACAAAATCTGCAACAACCCTCTGAATAATCCAAATAATGAATTTGTCTCTGCAAGTTTACTTATTTCTTTGTTCTGAAACAATGTCTTAGGTAATAATGTGTTCAAAAGATATCTTGTGGTGATCAAGGGCAGATTTTAAAAATTCTTAAACGATGTCACGAAAGGATTATTCACTTGTATAGTCATCGCAACCACGAAGTCACACCAGTAATCCCAATGCCTTGGATGTGCCATATTCTAGACAAGGGAATATTTTATCCATTTTTCATTAGAGTCAGATCCACATTTACTCTTTTGTGTTCTGCTTCTTTCAATTTCTTCGCTAATGATTCTTAGTGCACGCTGTTTTTATCTTGAGATCACATTTTAGTGCAACAAGAATTGAGGTTGAACATACGGACATCTTGCTGAACTCGATAGAATCGCATGAGAGCTTGCGAGATCAGGGGCAGCTACTCTATCAAAATATTGCCTAATGGTAGTCTGGTTGTCTGCTCTGTATGTTCAGTATTACAGTGTGCAACACAGAGAGCATACGAAACAGGAAACCAGAAGAAGTATTCAAAATGGCATCCATAATGATGTATAATCGAAGTATACACGATGCCATCTCTAATGCAATGCGTTGGATATTAAATAAATCGTGATTATATTTTGCAAATCCTTTGCGTAAAAAAAACGCACAGCAAAAATTTCTGTGCGTCAATTTTCTCCAGTGTGTGTCCCTGACACACAACTGTGCGTAAAGGGAAACACTGTGAATTGGTCTCGGGGGGCCCAGTGCAAGGTAATATAGTGCCCTGTATGAAACAGACATTTATCCCACCCCATTAAAATAATTGCAGATAAAAAGCTCATAAGAAATTGGTTTAAGTTATGACCAAATATAAAAAGATTTTCATATGAAGAAAAAAAACAAGGTTTTGTTTCATTTTAGCTCTGATGTCTAAGTTTGTGCCCTTTTCTTCTCTTATTTGGTGCCTCTGAAATTGGCTTCCTGTGCAGGTGTACTGCTCACACATCTTGTTCTAGCCCTGATTATCATTATTCAGGATTTGACTTAATATGTTATGATTATAAGGTGAAGAAAACAATAGGATAAATTTACATTTGTCCCTGAATAAAAAAAGAGTACCTTCATTATGCAGCCATGAGAAACCAGTAGACTTGCTTCCCCTTCATGTATTTTTTAAATTGCTGATAATTCTAAGTCATCCCAGTATGTGGCCTGTGAAAAAACAATAAACAAATGATTTATATCTTGTTATGATTGTCACTTCAATCACAGAAAAAATTAATCTAGGTCACATTATTTGTAATTTTTTTCATATCTAACAGGTTTCCTATTAAACGTGCAGTCATACATAAAAATGTTTACAATTTATATATGGTGTTGTTTCAGGCTTGTATGTAGTTTTGTTTATCTTGACCGTGGCATTGTTTCCAACTTGTACTGATTTTGTTTGTCTTGTACATGGCATTGTTTCCAACTTGTACATGGTTTTCTTATTACAGGTTCCATGTAAGATTTTGCATGTGAAGTCCGGAACAGACTTATACCAGCATTTGGATCAGATCATTAGCCATTTTCAGATGTTTGGAGCTCCTGTAATGATGGGTCAGTATTCATACACAAAAAACATCCCACTGGATTTTAGGTTTCTCAGCAAATTTAATAATTTACTCAACAAGGTTGTCACTTTGGAATAATCATAATTTAATACTTTTCATGTCTTTAGCTCCATGATAAGTTATACTTGTATAATTCCCCCTCATCTACTTGTTGTCATCCATATCTTTAAGCTCCATGATAAGTTATACTTGTATAACTACCCCTCATCTACTTGTTGTCATGCATGTCTTTAAGCTCCATGATAAGTTATACTTGTATAACTACCCCTCATCTACTTGTTGTCATGCATGTCTTTAAGCTCCATGATAAGTTATACTTGTATAACTACCCCTCATCTACTTGTTGTCATGCATGTCTTTAAGCTCCATGATAAGTTATATTTGTATAACTACCCCTCATCTACTTGTTGTCATGCATGTCTTCAAGCTCCATGATAAGTTATACTTGTATAACTACCCCTCATCTACTTGTTGTCATGCATGTCTTTAAGCTCCGTGATAAGTTATACTTGTATAAGTACCCCACATCTACTTGTTGTCATGCATGTCTTTAAGCTCCATGATAAGTTATACTTGTATAACTACCCCACATCTGCTTGTTGTCATGCATGTCTTTAAGCTCCATGATAAGTTATAATTGTATAACTACCCCACATCTACTTGTTGTCATGCATGTCTTTAAGCTCCATGAAAAGTTATACTTGTATAACTACCCCACATCTACTTGTTGTCATGCATGTCTTTAAGCTCCATGATAAGTTATACTTGTATAACTACCCCATATCTACTTGTTGTCATGCATGTCTTTAAGCTCCATGATAAGTTATAATTGTATAACTACCCCACATCTACTTGTTGTCATGCATGTCTTTAAGCTCCATGATAAGTTATACTTGTATAACTACCCCTCATCTACTTGTTGTCATGTATGTCTTTAAGCTCCATGATAAGTTATACTTGTATAACTACCCCACATCTACTTGTTGTCATGCATGTCTTTAAGCTCCATGATAAGTTATACTTGTATAACTACCCCTCATCTACTTGTTGTCATGTATGTCTTTAAGCTCCATGATAAGTTATACTTGTATAACTACCCCTCATCTACTTGTTGTCATGCATGTCTTTAAGCTCCATGATAAGTTATACTTGTATAACTACCCCACATCTACTTGTTGTCATGCATGTCTTTAAGCTCCATGATAAGTTATACTTGTATAACTACCCCACATCTACTTGTTGTCATGCATGTCTTTAAGCTCCATGATAAGTTATACTTGTATAACTACCCCTCATCTACTTGTTGTCATGCATGTCTTTAAGCTCCATGATAAGTTATACTTGTATAACTACCCCTCATCTACTTGTTGTCATGTATGTCTTCAAGCTCCATGATAAGTTATACTTGTATAACTACCCCACATCTACTTGTTGTCATGCATGTCTTTAAGCTCCATGATAAGTTATACTTGTATAACTACCCCACATCTACTTGTTGTCATGCATGTCTTTAAGCTCCATGATAAGTTATACTTGTATAACTACCCCACATCTACTTGTTGTCATGCATGTCTTTAAGCTCCATGATAAGTTATACTTGTATAACTACCCCTCATCTACTTGTTGTCATGTATGTCTTTAAGCTCCATGATAAGTTATACTTGTATAACTACCCCTCATCTACTTGTTGTCATGCATGTCTTTAAGCTCCATGATAAGTTATACTTGTATAACTACCCCACATCTACTTGTTGTCATGCATGTCGTTAAGCTCCATGATAAGTTATACTTGTATAACACCCCTTATCTACTTTTTGTCATGCATGTCTTTAAGCTCCATGATAAGTAATACTTGTATAACTACCCCTCATCTACTTGTTGTCATGCATGTCTTTAAGCTCCATGATAAGTTATAATTGTATAACTACCCCACATCTACTTGTTGTCATGCATGTCTTTAAGCTCCATGAAAAGTTATACTTGTATAACTACCCCACATCTACTTTTTGTCATGCATGTCTTTAAGCTCCATGATAAGTTATACTTGTATAACTACCCCTCATCTACTTGTTGTCATGCATGTCTTTAAGCGCCATGATAAGTTATACTTGTATAACACCCCTCATCTACTTGTTGTCATGCATGTCTTTAAGCTCCATGATGTCATGCATGTCTTTAAGCTCCATGATAAGTTATACTTGTATAACTACCCCACATCTACTTGTTGTCATGCATGTCTTTAAGCTCCATGATAAGTTATACTTGTATAACTACCCCTCATCTACTTGTTGTCATGCATGTCTTTAAGCTCCATGATAAGTTATACTTGTATAACTACCCCTCATCTACTTGTTGTCATGCATGTCTTTAAGCTCCATGATAAGTTATACTTGTATAACTACCCCACATCTACTTGTTGTCATGCATGTCTTTAAGCTCCATGATAAGTTATACTTGTATAACTACCCCTCATCTACTTGTTGTCATGCATGTCTTTAAGCTCCATGATAAGTTATACTTGTATAACTACCCCTCATCTACTTGTTGTCATGCATGTCTTTAAGCTCCATGATAAGTTATACTTGTATAACTACCCCACATCTACTTGTTGTCATGCATGTCTTTAAGCTCCATGATAAGTTATACTTGTATAACTACCCCACATCTACTTGTTGTCATGCATGTCTTTAAGCTCCATGATAAGTTATACTTGTATAACTACCCCTCATCTACTTGTTGTCATGCATGTCTTTAAGCTCCATGATAAGTTATACTTGTATAACTACCCCTCATCTACTTGTTGTCATGCATGTCTTTAAGCTCCATGATAAGTTATACTTGTATAACTACCCCACATCTACTTGTTGTCATGCATGTCTTTAAGCTCCATGATAAGTTATACTTGTATAACTACCCCACATCTACTTGTTGTCATGCATGTCTTTAAGCTCCATGATAAGTTATACTTGTATAACTACCCCTCATCTACTTGTTGTCATGCATGTCTTTAAGCTCCATGATAAGTTATACTTGTATAACTACCCCTCATCTACTTGTTGTCATGCATGTCTTTAAGCTCCATGATAAGTTATACTTGTATAACTACCCCTCATCTACTTGTTGTCATGCATGTCTTTAAGCTCCATGATAAGTTATACTTGTATAACTACCCTGCATCTACTTTTTGTCATGCATGTCTTTAAGCTCCATGATAAGTTATACTTGTATAACTACCCCTCATCTACTTGTTGTCATGCATGTCTTTAAGCTCCATGATAAGTTATACTTGTATAACTACCCCTCATCTACTTGTTGTCATGCATGTCTTTAAGCTCCATGATAAGTTATACTTGTATAACTACCCCTCATCTACTTGTTGTCATGCATGTCTTTAAGCTCCATGATAAGTTATACTTGTATAACTACCCCTCATCTACTTGTTGTCATGCATGTCTTTAAGCTCCATGATAAGTTATACTTGTATAACTACCCCTCATCTACTTGTTGTCATGCATGTCTTTAAGCTCCATGATAAGTTATACTTGTATAACTACCCCTCATCTACTTGTTGTCATGCATGTCTTTAAGCTCCATGATAAGTTATACTTGTATAACTACCCCTCATCTACTTGTTGTCATGCATGTCTTTAAGCTCCATGATAAGTTATACTTGTATAACTACCCCTCATCTACTTGTTGTCATGCATGTCTTTAAGCTCCATGATAAGTTATACTTGTATAACTACCCCTCATCTACTTGTTGTCATGCATGTCTTTAAGCTCCATGATAAGTTATACTTGTATAACTACCCCTCATCTACTTGTTGTCATGCATGTCTTTAAGCTCCATGATAAGTTATACTTGTATAACTACCCCTCATCTACTTGTTGTCATGCATGTCTTTAAGCTCCATGATAAGTTATACTTGTATAACTACCCCTCATCTACTTGTTGTCATGCATGTCTTTAAGCTCCATGATAAGTTATACTTGTATAACTACCCCTCATCTACTTGTTGTCATGCATGTCTTTAAGCTCCATGATAAGTTATACTTGTATAACTACCCCTCATCTACTTGTTGTCATGCATGTCTTTAAGCTCCATGATAAGTTATACTTGTATAACTACCCCTCATCTACTTGTTGTCATGCATGTCTTTAAGCTCCATGATAAGTTATACTTGTATAACTACCCCTCATCTACTTGTTGTCATGCATGTCTTTAAGCTCCATGATAAGTTATACTTGTATAACTACCCCTCATCTACTTGTTGTCATGCATGTCTTTAAGCTCCATGATAAGTTATACTTGTATAACTACCCCTCATCTACTTGTTGTCATGCATGTCTTTAAGCTCCATGATAAGTTATACTTGTATAACTACCCCTCATCTACTTGTTGTCATGCATGTCTTTAAGCTCCATGATAAGTTATACTTGTATAACTACCCCTCATCTACTTGTTGTCATGCATGTCTTTAAGCTCCATGATAAGTTATACTTGTATAACTACCCCTCATCTACTTGTTGTCATGCATGTCTTTAAGCTCCATGATAAGTTATACTTGTATAACTACCCCTCATCTACTTGTTGTCATGCATGTCTTTAAGCTCCATGATAAGTTATACTTGTATAACTACCCCTCATCTACTTGTTGTCATGCATGTCTTTAAGCTCCATGTTAAGTTATACTTGTATAACTACCCCTCATCTACTTGTTGTCAGGCATGTCGTTAAGCTCCATGATAAGTTATACTTGTATAACTACCCCTCATCTACTTGCTGTCATGCATGTCTTTAAGCTCCATAATAAGACAAGTTATACTTGTATAACTACCCCTCATCTACTTGTTGTCATGCATGTCTTTAAGCTCCATGATAAGTTATACTTGTATAACTACCCCTCATCTACTTGTTGTCATGCATGTCTTTAAGCTCCATGATAAGTTATACTTGTATAACTACCCCTCATCTACTTGTTGTCATGCATGTCTTAAGCTCCATGATAAGTTATACTTGTATAACTACCCCTCATCTACTTGTTGTCATGCATGTCTTTAAGCTCCATGATAAGTTATACTTGTATAACTACCCATCATCTACTTGTTGTCATGCATGTCTTTAAGCTCCATGATAAGTTATACTTGTATAACTACCCCTCATCTACTTGTTGTCATGCATGTCTTTAAGCTCCATGATAAGTTATACTTGTATAACTACCCCTCATCTACTTGTTGTCATGCATGTCTTTAAGCTCCATGATAAGTTATACTTGTATAACTACCCTGCATCTACTTTTTGTCATGCATGTCTTTAAGCTCCATGATAAGTTATACTTGTATAACTACCCCTCATCTACTTGTTGTCATGCATGTCTTTAAGCTCCATGATAAGTTATACTTGTATAACTACCCCTCATCTACTTGTTGTCATGCATGTCTTTAAGCTCCATGATAAGTTATACTTGTATAACTACCCCTCATCTACTTGTTGTCATGCATGTCTTTAAGCTCCATGATAAGTTATACTTGTATAACTACCCCTCATCTACTTGTTGTCATGCATGTCTTTAAGCTCCATGATAAGTTATACTTGTATAACTACCCCTCATCTACTTGTTGTCATGCATGTCTTTAAGCTCCATGATAAGTTATACTTGTATAACTACCCCTCATCTACTTGTTGTCATGCATGTCTTTAAGCTCCATGATAAGTTATACAAGTATAACTTATCATGGAGCTTAAAGACATGCATGTCTTTAAGCTCCATGATAAGTTATACTTGTATAACTACCCCTCATCTACTTGTTGTCATGCATGTCTTTAAGCTCCATGATAAGTTATACAAGTATAACTACCCCTCATCTACTTGTTGTCATGCATGTCTTTAAGCTCCATGATAAGTTATACTTGTATAACTACCCCTCATCTACTTGTTGTCATGCATGTCTTTAAGCTCCATGATAAGTTATACTTGTATAACTACCCCTCATCTACTTGTTGTCATGCATGTCTTCAAGCCCATGATAAGTTATACTTGTATAACTACCCCTCATCTACTTGTTGTCATGCATGTCTTTAAGCTCCATGATAAGTTATACTTGTATAACTACCCCTCATCTACTTGTTGTCATGCATGTCTTTAAGCTCCATGATAAGTTATACTTGTATAACTACCCCTCATCTACTTGTTGTCATGCATGTCTTTAAGCTCCATGATAAGTTATACTTGTATAACTACCCCTCATCTACTTGTTGTCATGCATGTCTTTAAGCTCCCTGATAAGTTATACTTGTATAACTACCCCTCATCTACTTGTTGTCATGCATGTCTTTAAGCTCCATGATAAGTTATACTTGTATAACTACCCCTCATCTACTTGTTGTCATGCATGTCTTTAAGCTCCATGATAAGTTATACTTGTATAACTACCCCTCATCTACTTGTTGTCATGCATGTCTTTAAGCTCCATGATAAGTTATACTTGTATAACTACCCCTCATCTACTTGTTGTCATGCATGTCTTTAAGCTCCATGATAAGTTATACTTGTATAACTACCCCTCATCTACTTGTTGTCATGCATGTCTTTAAGCTCCATGATAAGTTATACTTGTATAACTACCCCTCATCTACTTGTTGTCATGCATGTCTTTAAGCTCCATGATAAGTTATACTTGTATAACTACCCCTCATCTACTTGTTGTCATGCATGTCTTTAAGCTCCATGATAAGTTATACTTGTATAACTACCCCTCATCTACTTGTTGTCATGCATGTCTTTAAGCTCCATGATAAGTTATACTTGTATAACTACCCCTCATCTACTTGTTGTCATGCATGTCTTTAAGCTCCATGATAAGTTATACTTGTATAACTACCCCTCATCTACTTGTTGTCATGCATGTCTTTAAGCTCCATGATAAGTTATACTTGTATAACTACCCCTCATCTACTTGTTGTCATGCATGTCTTTAAGCTCCATGATAAGTTATACTTGTATAACTACCCCTCATCTACTTGTTGTCATGCATGTCTTTAAGCTCCATGATAAGTTATACTTGTATAACTACCCCTCATCTACTTGTTGTCATGCATGTCTTTAAGCTCCATGATAAGTTATACTTGTATAACTACCCCTCATCTACTTGTTGTCATGCATGTCTTTAAGCTCCATGATAAGTTATACTTGTATAACTACCCCTCATCTACTTGTTGTCATGCATGTCTTTAAGCTCCATGATAAGTTATACTTGTATAACTACCCCTCATCTACTTGTTGTCATGCATGTCTTTAAGCTCCATGATAAGTTATACTTGTATAACTACCCCTCATCTACTTGTTGTCATGCATGTCTTTAAGCTCCATGTTAAGTTATACTTGTATAACTACCCCTCATCTACTTGTTGTCATGCATGTCTTTAAGCTCCATGATAAGTTATACTTGTATAACTACCCCTCATCTACTTGTTGTCATGCATGTCTTTAAGCTCCATGATAAGTTATACTTGTATAACTACCCCTCATCTACTTGTTGTCATGCATGTCTTTAAGCTCCATGATAAGTTATACTTGTATAACTACCCCTCATCTACTTGTTGTCATGCATGTCTTTAAGCTCCATGATAAGTTATACTTGTATAACTACCCCTCATCTACTTGTTGTCATGCATGTCTTTAAGCTCCATGATAAGTTATACTTGTATAACTACCCCTCATCTACTTGTTGTCATGCATGTCTTTAAGCTCCATGATAAGTTATACTTGTATAACTACCCCTCATCTACTTGTTGTCATGCATGTCTTTAAGCTCCATGATAAGTTATACTTGTATAACTACCCCTCATCTACTTGTTGTCATGCATGTCTTTAAGCTCCATGATAAGTTATACTTGTATAACTACCCCTCATCTACTTGTTGTCATGCATGTCTTTAAGCTCCATGATAAGTTATACTTGTATAATTACCCCTCATCTACTTGTTGTCATGCATGTCTTTAAGCTCCATGATAAGTTATACTTGTATAACTACCCCTCATCTACTTGTTGTCATGCATGTCTTTAAGCTCCATGTTAAGTTATACAATGTTGTCATGCATGTCGTTAAGCTCCATGATAAGTTATACTTGTATAACTACCCTGTTGTCATGCATGTCTTTAAGCTCCATGTTAAGTTATACTTGTATAACTACCCCTCATCTACTTGTTGTCATGCATGTCTTTAAGCTCATCTACTTGTTGTCATGCATGTCTTTAAGCTCCATGATAAGTTATACTTGTATAACTACCCCTCATCTACTTGTTGTCATGCATGTCTTTAAGCTCCATGATAAGTTATACTTGATAAATTACCCCTAATCTAATTGTTGTCATGCATGTCTTTAAGCTCCATGGATAAGTTATACTTGTATAACTACCCCTACTTTTTGTCATGCTATCTTTAAGCTCCATGAAAGTTATACTTGTATAACTACCCTTATCTACTTTTTGTCATGCATATCTTAAGCTCCATGATAAGTTATACTCTGTTAACTACCCCTTATCTACTTTTGTCAGGCATGTCTTCAAGCTACATGATTAGTTATACTTGTATAACTACCCCTTATCTACTTGTTGTCTTGCATTTCGTTAAGCTCCATGATAAGTTATACTTGTATAACTCCCCCTCATCTACTTTTTGTCATGCATGTCTTAAGCTCCATGATAAGTTATACTTGTATAACTACCCCTCATCTACTTGTTGTCAGGCATGTCGTTAAGCACCATGAAAACTTATACTTCTATAACTAGCCCCTTATCTACTTTTTGCATGCATGTCTTTAAGCTCCATGATAGTTATACTTGTATAACTACCATCATCTACTTGTTGTCATGCATGTCTTTAAGCTCCATGATATGTTATACTTGTATAACTACCCCTTCAGCTACTTGTTGTCATGCATGTCTTTAAGCTCCATGATAAGTTATACTTGTATAACTACCCCTCATCTACTTGTTGTCATGCATGTCTTTAAGCTCCATGATAAGTTATACTTGTATAACTACCCCTCATCTACTTGTTGTCATGCATGTCTTTAAGCTCCATGATAAGTTATACTTGTATAACTACCCCTCATCTACTTGTTGTCATGCATGTCTTTAAGCTCCATAATAAGACAAGTTATACTTGTATAACTACCCCTCATCTACTTGTTGTCGTGCATGTCTTTAAGCTCCATGATAAGTTATACTTGTATAACTACCCCTCATCTACTTGCTGTCATGCATGTCTTTAAGCTCCATAATAAGACAAGTTATACTTGTATAACTACCCCTCATCTACTTGTTGTCAGGCATGTCTTTAAGCTCCATGATAAGTTATACTTGTATAACTACCCCTCATCTACTTGTTGTCATGCATGTCTTTAAGCTCCATGATAAGTTATACTTGTATAACTACCCCTCATCTACTTTTTGTCATGCATGTCTTTAAGCTCCATGATAAGTTATACTTGTATAACTACCCCTCATCTACTTGTTGTCATGCATGTCTTTAAGCTCCATGATAAGTTATACTTGTATAACACCCCTCATCTACTTTTTGTCATGCATGTCTTTAAGCTCCATGATAAGTTATACTTGTATAACTACCCCTCATCTACTTGTTGTCATGCATGTCTTTAAGCTCCATGATAAGTTATACTTGTATAACTACCCCACATCTACTTGTTGTCATGCATGTCTTTAAGCTCCATGAAAAGTTATACTTGTATAACTACCCCTCATCTACTTGTTGTCATGCATGTCTTTAAGCTCCATGTTAAGTTATACTTGTATAACTACCCCTCATCTACTTGTTGTCATGCATGTCGTTAAGCTCCGTGATAAGTTATACTTGTATAACTACCCCTCATCTACTTGTTGTCATGCATGTCTTTAAGCTCCGTGATAAGTTATACTTTGTATAACTACCCCTCATCTACTTGTTGTCATGCATGTCTTTAAGCTCCATGTTAAATTATACTTGTATTACTACCCCTCATCTACTTGTTGTCATGCATGTCTTTAAGCTCCATGTTAAATTATACTTGTATTACTACCCCTCATCTACTTGTTGTCATGCATGTCTTTAAGCTCCATGTTAAATTATACTTGTATAACTACCCCTCATCTACTTGTTGTCATGCATGTCTTTAAGCTCCATAATAAGACAAGTTATACTTGTATAACTACCCCTCATCTACTTGTTGTCGTGCATGTCTTTAAGCCCCATGATAAGTTATACTTGTATAACTACCCCTCATCTACTTGTTGTCATGCATGTCTTTAAGCTCCATGTTAAGTTATACTTGTATTACTACCCCTCATCTACTTGTTGTCATGCATGTCTTTAAGCTCCATGATAAGTTATCCTTGCATAACTACCCCTCATCTACTTGTTGTCATGCATATCTTTAAGCTCCATGATAAGTTATCCTTGCATAACTACCCCTCATCTACTTGTTGTCGGGGCCCCGAGTGGCTGAGTGGTCTAAAGCGCTGTCTGTTATGGATCACAGCCATCTCACCTCTGTCTGCGTGAGTTTGCGTCTAGGATTCGTCGAATGTGGATATGTGAGAAAGCTTGCCAGTAGCTTCTCGTGGGTCGGTGGTTCTTTCCGTTGATTTCCCGGTTTCTTCCTCCACCATTAATACTGGCCGCCATGAGTAGCCTATCGTGTGCTGAAAAATGGCGTTAAGCCGAACAACAACAACAACAACTTGTTGTCATGCATGTCTTTAAGCTCCATGATAAGTTATACTTGTATAACTACCCCTCATCTACTTGTTGTCATGCATGTCTTTAAGCTCCATGTTAAGATGATATGTTATACTTGTATAACTTTCCCCTCATCTACTTGTTGTCATGCATGTCTTTAAGCTCCATAATAAGACAAGTTATACTTGTATAACTACCCCTCATCTACTTGTTGTCATGCATGTCTTTAAGCTCCATGATAAGTTATACTTGTATAACTACCCCTCATCTACTTGTTGTCATGCATGTCTTTAAGCTCCATAATAAGACAAGTTATACTTGTATAACTACCCCTCATCTACTTGTTGTCATGCATGTCTTTAAGCTCCATGTTAAGTTATACCTGTATAACTACCCCTCATCTACTTCTTGTCATGCATGTCTTTAAGCTCCATGATAAGTTATCCTTGCATTACTACCCCTCATCTACTTGTTGTCATGCATGTCGTTAAGCTCCATGATAAGTTATACTTGTATAACTACCCCTCATCTACTTGTTGTCATGCATGTCTTTAAGCTCCATGATAAGTTATACTTGTATAATTACCCCTCATCTACTTGTTGTCATGCATGTCTTTAAGCTCCATGATAAGTTATACTTGTATAACTACCCCTCATCTACTTGTTGTCATGCATGTCTTTAAGCTCCATGATAAGTTATACTTGTATAATTACCCCTCATCTACTTGTTGTCATGCATGTCTTTAAGCTCCATGTTAAGTTATACTTGTATAACTACCCCTCATCTACTTGTTGTCATGCATGTCTTTAAGCTCCATGTTAAGTTATACATGTATAACTACCCCTTATCTAGTTTTTGTCATGCATGTCTTTAAGCTCCATGATAAGTTATACTTGTATAATTACCCCTCATCCACTTGTTGTCATGCTTGTCTTTAAGGTCCATGATAAGTTATACTTGTATAACTACCCCTCATCTACTTGTTGTCATGCATGTCTTTAAGCTCCATGATAAGTTATCCTTGCATTACTACCCCTCATCTACTTGTTGTCAGGCATGTCGTTAAGCTCCATGATAAGTTATACTTGTATAAATACCCTGCATCTACTTTTTGTCATGCATATCTTTAAGCTCCATGATAAGTTATACTTGTATAACTCCCCCTCATCTACTTGTTGTCATGCATGTCTTTAAGCTCCATGATAAGTTATACTTGTATAACACCCCTCATCTACTTTTTGTCATGCATGTCTTTAAGCTCCATGATAAGTTATACTTGTATAACTACCCCTCATCTACTTGTTGTCATGCATGTCTTTAAGCTCCATGATAAGTTATACTTGTATAACACCCCTCATCTACTTTTTGTCATGCATGTCTTTAAGCTCCATGATAAGTTATACTTGTATAACTACCCCTCATCTACTTGTTGTCATGCATGTCTTTAAGCTCCATGATAAGTTATACTTGTATAACACCCCTCATCTACTTTTTGTCATGCATGTTTTTAAGCTCCATGATAAGTTATACTTGTATAACTACCCCTCATCTACTTTTTGTCATGCATGTCTTTAAGCACCATGATAAGTTATACTTGTATAACACCCCTCATCTACTTTTTGTCATGCATGTCTTTAAGCTCCATGATAAGTTATACTTGTATAACTACCCCTCATCTACTTGTTGTCATGCATGTCTTTAAGCTCCATGATAAGTTATACTTGTATAACTACCCCACATCTACTTGTTGTCATGCATGTCTTTAAGCTCCATGAAAAGTTATACTTGTATAACTACCCCTCATCTACTTGTTGTCATGCATGTCTTTAAGCTCCATGTTAAGTTATACTTGTATAACTACCCCTCATCTACTTGTTGTCATGCATGTCGTTAAGCTCCGTGATAAGTTATACTTGTATAACTACCCCTCATCTACTTGTTGTCATGCATGTCTTTAAGCTCCGTGATAAGTTATACTTTGTATAACTACCCCTCATCTACTTGTTGTCATGCATGTCTTTAAGCTCCATGTTAAATTATACTTGTATTACTACCCCTCATCTACTTGTTGTCATGCATGTCTTTAAGCTCCATGTTAAATTATACTTGTATTACTACCCCTCATCTACTTGTTGTCATGCATGTCTTTAAGCTCCATGTTAAATTATACTTGTATAACTACCCCTCATCTACTTGTTGTCATGCATGTCTTTAAGCTCCATAATAAGACAAGTTATACTTGTATAACTACCCCTCATCTACTTGTTGTCGTGCATGTCTTTAAGCCCCATGATAAGTTATACTTGTATAACTACCCCTCATCTACTTGTTGTCATGCATGTCTTTAAGCTCCATGTTAAGTTATACTTGTATTACTACCCCTCATCTACTTGTTGTCATGCATGTCTTTAAGCTCCATGATAAGTTATCCTTGCATAACTACCCCTCATCTACTTGTTGTCATGCATATCTTTAAGCTCCATGATAAGTTATCCTTGCATAACTACCCCTCATCTACTTGTTGTCGGGGCCCCGAGTGGCTGAGTGGTCTAAAGCGCTGTCTGTTATGGATCACAGCCATCTCACCTCTGTCTGCGTGAGTTTGCGTCTAGGATTCGTCGAATGTGGATATGTGAGAAAGCTTGCCAGTAGCTTCTCGTGGGTCGGTGGTTCTTTCCGTTGATTTCCCGGTTTCTTCCTCCACCATTAATACTGGCCGCCATGAGTAGCCTATCGTGTGCTGAAAAATGGCGTTAAGCCGAACAACAACAACAACAACTTGTTGTCATGCATGTCTTTAAGCTCCATGATAAGTTATACTTGTATAACTACCCCTCATCTACTTGTTGTCATGCATGTCTTTAAGCTCCATGTTAAGATGATATGTTATACTTGTATAACTTTCCCCTCATCTACTTGTTGTCATGCATGTCTTTAAGCTCCATAATAAGACAAGTTATACTTGTATAACTACCCCTCATCTACTTGTTGTCATGCATGTCTTTAAGCTCCATGATAAGTTATACTTGTATAACTACCCCTCATCTACTTGTTGTCATGCATGTCTTCAAGCTCCATGATAAGTTATACTTGTATAACTACCCCTCATCTACTTGTTGTCATGCATGTCTTTAAGCTCCATGTTAAGTTATACTTGTATAACTACCCCTCATCTACTTGTTGTCATGCATGTCTTTAAGCTCCATGATAAGTTATACTTGTATAACTACCCCTCATTTGCTTGTTTTCATGCATGTCTTTAAGCTCCATGATAAGTTATACTTGTATAACTACCCCTCATCTACTTGTTGTCATGCATGTCTTCAAGCTCCATGATAAGTTATACTTGTATAACTACCCCTTATCTACTTGTTGTCATGCATATCTTTAAGCTCCATGATAAGTTATACTTGTATAACTATCCCTTATCTACTTTTTGTCATGCATATCTTTAAGCTCCATGATAAGTTATACTTGTATAACTACCCCTTATCTACTTTTTGTCATGCATGTCTTTAAGCTCCATGATAAGTTATACTTGTATAACTATCCCTTATCTACTTTTTGTCATGCATATCTTTAAGCTCCATGATAAGTTATACTCGTATAACTATCCCTTATCTACTTTTTGTCATGCATGTCTTTAAGCTCCATGATAAGTTTTACTTGTATAACTACCCCTCATCTACTTGTTGTCATGCATGTCTTTAAGCTCCATGTTAAGTTATACCTATATAACTAACCCTCATCTACTTGTTGTCATGCATGTCTTTAAGCTCCATGATAAGTTATACTTGTATAACTACCCCTCATCTACTTGTTGTCATGCATGTCTTTAAGCTCCATGTTAAGTTATACTTGTATAACTACCCCTCATCTACTTGTTGTCATGCATGTCTTTAAGCTCCATGATAAGTTATACTTGTATAATTACCCCTCATCTACTTGTTGTCATGCATGTCTTTAAGCTCCATAATAAGACAAGTTATACTTGTATAACTACCCCTCATCTACTTGTTGTCATGCATGTTTTTAAGCTCCATGATAAGTTATACTTGTATAACTACCCCTCATCTACTTGTTGTCATGCATGTCTTTAAGCTCCATGATAAGGCAAGTTATACTTGTATAAGTACCCCTCATCTACTTGTTGTCATGCATGTCTTTAAGCTCCATAATAAGACAAGTTATACTTGTATAACTACCCCTCATCTACTTGTTGTCATGCATGTCTTTAAGCTCCATGATAAGTTATACTTGTATAACACCCCTCATCTACTTTTTGTCATGCATGTCTTTAAGCTCCATGATAAGTTATACTTGTATAACTACCCCTCATCTACTTGTTGTCATGCATGTCTTTAAGCTCCATGATAAGTTATACTTGTATAACACCCCTCATCTAATTTTTGTCATGCATGTCTTTAAGCTCCATGATAAGTTATACTTGTATAACTACCCCTCATCTACTTGTTGTCATGCATGTCTTTAAGCTCCATGATAAGTTATACTTGTATAACACCCCTCATCTACTTTTTGTCATGCATGTCTTTAAGCTCCATGATAAGTTATACTTGTATAACTACCCCTCATCTACTTGTTGTCATGCATGTCTTTAAGCTCCATGATAAGTTATACTTGTATAACACCCCTCATCTACTTTTTGTCATGCATGTTTTTAAGCTCCATGATAAGTTATACTTGTATAACTACCCCTCATCTACTTTTTGTCATGCATGTCTTTAAGCTCCATGATAAGTTATACTTGTATAACACCCCTCATCTACTTTTTGTCATGCATGTCTTTAAGCTCCATGATAAGTTATACTTGTATAACTACCCCTCATCTACTTGTTGTCATGCATGTCTTTAAGCTCCATGATAAGTTATACTTGTATAACTACCCCACATCTACTTGTTGTCATGCATGTCTTTAAGCTCCATGAAAAGTTATACTTGTATAACTACCCCTCATCTACTTGTTGTCATGCATGTCTTTAAGCTCCATGTTAAGTTATACTTGTATAACTACCCCTCATCTACTTGTTGTCATGCATGTCGTTAAGCTCCGTGATAAGTTATACTTGTATAACTACCCCTCATCTACTTGTTGTCATGCATGTCTTTAAGCTCCGTGATAAGTTATACTTTGTATAACTACCCCTCATCTACTTGTTGTCATGCATGTCTTTAAGCTCCATGTTAAATTATACTTGTATTACTACCCCTCATCTACTTGTTGTCATGCATGTCTTTAAGCTCCATGTTAAATTATACTTGTATTACTACCCCTCATCTACTTGTTGTCATGCATGTCTTTAAGCTCCATGTTAAATTATACTTGTATAACTACCCCTCATCTACTTGTTGTCATGCATGTCTTTAAGCTCCATAATAAGACAAGTTATACTTGTATAACTACCCCTCATCTACTTGTTGTCGTGCATGTCTTTAAGCCCCATGATAAGTTATACTTGTATAACTACCCCTCATCTACTTGTTGTCATGCATGTCTTTAAGCTCCATGTTAAGTTATACTTGCATAACTACCCCTCATCTACTTGTTGTCATGCATATCTTTAAGCTCCATGATAAGTTATCCTTGCATAACTACCCCTCATCTACTTGTTGTCGGGGCCCCGAGTGGCTGAGTGGTCTAAAGCGCTGTCTGTTATGGATCACAGCCATCTCACCTCTGTCTGCGTGAGTTTGCGTCTAGGATTCGTCGAATGTGGATATGTGAGAAAGCTTGCCAGTAGCTTCTCGTGGGTCGGTGGTTCTTTCCGTTGATTTCCCGGTTTCTTCCTCCACCATTAATACTGGCCGCCATGAGTAGCCTATCGTGTGCTGAAAAATGGCGTTAAGCCGAACAACAACAACAACAACTTGTTGTCATGCATGTCTTTAAGCTCCATGATAAGTTATACTTGTATAACTACCCCTCATCTACTTGTTGTCATGCATGTCTTTAAGCTCCATGTTAAGATGATATGTTATACTTGTATAACTTTCCCCTCATCTACTTGTTGTCATGCATGTCTTTAAGCTCCATAATAAGACAAGTTATACTTGTATAACTACCCCTCATCTACTTGTTGTCATGCATGTCTTTAAGCTCCATGATAAGTTATACTTGTATAACTACCCCTCATCTACTTGTTGTCATGCATGTCTTTAAGCTCCATAATAAGACAAGTTATACTTGTATAACTACCCCTCATCTACTTGTTGTCATGCATGTCTTTAAGCTCCATGATAAGTTATACTTGTATAACTACCCCTCATCTACTTGTTGTCATGCATGTCTTTAAGCTCCATGATAAGTTATACTTGTATAACTACCCCTCATCTACTTGTTGTCATGCATGTCTTTAAGCTCCATGATAAGTTATCCTTGTATAACTACCCCGCATCTACTTGTTGTCATGCATGTCTTTAAGCTCCATGATAAGTTATACTTGTATAAGTACCCCTCATCTACTTGTTGTCATGCATGTCTTTAAGCTCCATGATAAGTTATCCTTGTATAACTACCCCGCATCTACTTGTTGTCATGCATGTCTTTAAGCTCCATGTAAAGATGATATGTTATACTTGTATAACTACCCCTCATCTACTTGTTGTCATGCAGGCATTATTAGAAATAGAATGAACTTTACCTTTATATGTATCACACTTGCTTTTCGTCTAGAATCTGCAAATTCAAATTTTTTAATGGACAAGAAGCTTTTTTCTGACAAATGATATGAGTTTTGAGACTTTTCTTTCTTGCCAGTAGTATTCTCTGATTAAAGCACCATTTATGGAAGTCATAATGTGGACAGTCGTATATAGGTGTGGTTACTTTATACTGAGATATTTTATGCATAACATTATTTTTAAACAATGACAGAATCCATGCCTGTACCCACGTTGTTAAATTCTGGCTGTATTAAATATAAATAGTGACTGGCTCATTTAAAAATGATTCCCACAACTTTAAATACTAAGTTTCTGCATTTAATATTGGATGCATTTTAATACATACATTTTAATACATACATTTAAATACATACATTTTAAAACATACATGAGACTTGTAGGGTCGCTGGGCACAATAAATAACTGTACAAATGTTTTAATATCACATTTAGTGACTTTAAGTGATTAATATACTGTAATTTTGGGTGATTGGCACTTGCTTCATACGGGTTTGTCACCTGTTGTCGGTGTTGGTGCAGATTTGTCTTTTTGGTCATGGTGTAAGTCCTCTTACACTATGTAGAGTAGTATACTCATTTTCTGAGATACATAGTTAAGTTCAGTTGTGATTATTTTTGCATCAGAATATCTCTATATATAGAATAATTTCTCTGACAATTTACTTGGGTAAGTGCAAATCGCATTTCTCCCGCCATCATACTTTTGATTATTTCTGAGGTTTTGTTAAGTACACCACTCCCTCGATAACTCACACCTGGATAACTCATGAACCCGCTTATAATGTGGTGTCTGGCATTGCTCTCAATTTTTTCCAAAGAAAAAAGATTTTAAAATGTGCTGAATGTAAAAAAAATGAGATATGAATTGGTAAATTGAACCATGATACATTCCATATTTTATGTAAATTTTCGTATGTAAAAAAATTATTAATCGTTAATATTTTTAAAATCAAAATGGGAATACTGTATTTTTCATCTTTTTTGCAAACCTAAATCTTAGTGGCAATTTTATGTCTGATAATTTAATGAATTTTTCAAATAATATAAAGTGATATGAAAAATTATGATAATATTTAAATATTTTGATAACTAAATTATGTTCAAAAAAATTAAAAGGGTACGAAAAAATGCTCATTTTATTATTGGGAATGATATTTAATGCCAGTTAAAGATAGAATCCATATTTGTTTTTTTTTTAGAGAAATAGTTGTAAATAGTTTGGTAAAACAGACATCAACAAAATATTTTAGTAAATGCTAACTGGTGGCAACAGAATGAAAAAAACACATATTAAATGTCTTGCTATGTGAAATTCACGTTTAATCTAATTTCGCTTTAATGTAAACTATAATCGCAACATATTCTCTTCTATGAAAACATTAAAAGAGTCAATTGATCGTCATATCGAAGTATGTGAGTACTTCTATGAGAACCTAATTACATGCCGGCTTTGTTTTGATCAACAACTTAGGGAAGTGTTTGTCGCCTTTCAAAAATCAATTAAAAGATGCCTGTGATGTTTTATCACATTGAATATGTTTTTGTATCAAATCAAGCAAGGTCAGTTTAATTAAAACAAAATTTAAAGGCATGCCAATAGCAGCATAAGTTCTTTTGGTCATTACCATTCTCAAAATTCATTTTATTTGACCAGTTGAAAATGTTTTCACATTTTTATCTACTTAACATCACTATGAACCCTATCTATCAAGCGCAGCATTTCAGTCACTGAGTACACCTTCCGCTATTTGTCTTACATATAAAAATAATTAAAACATACATGGGGTCACCAAATATATCTAATTACAAAATGCATTGAGTATCTTTCAAAATTTTGACTTGGGAACAATTAAGCTACATTGATAATCAGAACATGTACTATGGGCTGCATTAATGTACTTTGTGTTCAACATGTGAAACTGCCTTGCAGATTTTTATATGTAAGACAAATATATTTCTGAATAAACCTTGGGCCTTTTGGAGGTCAAAACAAAATCCATGAAAGGAGTTTCAGTAAATATATATTTCACACCTAAATACAAGTTTCATTTTAGAAACTTTCAGCATCTGATTTGGCCTATATTGAGGTCAGATATCAGTCCCATCAGATATTTTGATTGTTGGCATATATTGATGTCAGATTTCAGCCCCATCAGATATTTTGATTGTTGGCCTATATTTATGTCAGATTTCAGCCCCATCAGATATTTTGATTGTTGGCCTATATTGATGTCAGATTTCAGTCCCATCAGATATTTTGATTGTTGGCCTATATTGATGTCAGATATCAGTCCCATCAGATATTTTGATTATTCAGCATATTTCAGAGAATATACTATTTAGCGTTTCAAAAGTTATGCAAGTTTGTCGTCAAAAATTCAATGTTCAAATTCAAATGGAATTTATGATTGTATTTTTTTTATAGAATTATTGTTATTGATACATTGAGATCAGTTGGTGAGTACACACACATTAATTATTTACATTATTCATTTGCCACTTGCATGAACCCAAGGCATGGTTATCTGTGTCCCAAGGCATGGTTATCTGTCTTCACTGATTTGAGTATTTTTGTTTAATATGTATCACTATAAGTTGGTTACTATTTTTTGAAGTTGACTGACTTGTCTCAATATTGTTTGATACATTACATAGCATGATGGCACTTAATTGACCATGCCCATCATGTTATAGGTGGTTTTCATAGTACTACGTCTATGAGTGTAATTCCTCATGCCGACATCTAAGATTTTATTATGTCTTAATGTAATGGCAGCCCAGGTTCTGTGTCTTAATGTAATGGCAGCCCAGGTTCTGTGTCTTAATGTAATGACAGCCGAGGTTGTGTCTTAATGTAATGGCAGCCCAGGTTCTGTGTCTTAATGTAATGGCAGCCCAGGTTCTGTGTCTTAATGTAATGGCAGCCCAGGTTCTGTGCTGTTATTCAACTGAGGATAATATTATTTTTTTGAATTTTGTCATCATTTCCTAAAGAAAAACTACATGTCTATAAATGAACCTTTCATCCAACATGTAACTTAGCGTAAAACTTGAATAATACTCAGCATCGCATGAATGGTTTATGAGTACCATTGGAATACTCTCTCATGTTTGGTGAGTACCATTGGAATACTCTCTCATGTCTGGTGATGTATCTCATGTCTGGTGAAGACCATTGGAATACTCTATAATCTCTGTAACCTTGGAAAAGTACTCAAAGACTGAACCAAACATTAGTGCTATGAGATTCTAAAGTTTTACTTCACTTATTTACAAATGTTGCTATTTCAGATCATGAGTATTGCTTGTTTGTTAGAATAATTTCTGAATTATTTTTTTTTCTAAATGTATTCTTTGGTTGCACATCATTATTACCTGTTACTAACATCATAGAAATGTGTTGTCTTTTGGCCTGCAATAAATTTGATTTTGACCTTGAGAATTTGTGGCCTTGTGATATTCAGCAGACTGTCAAAATAAAATCAGAGACATGGCTGGGCAAACAGTAAATGTAGAATGAATGGTATTAGGACATCTGTTTTCTGCTTTTCCAACATATCTTCTTGTAAACAGTTCAACAATCCAATTCGGAAACCTTCAATGTGTTGATGAAACTTTGTAATTTACTCTTGGATTCTGATTTCAATGCAATATTTGAGTTCTTTATTGACCTTTAAAAGGCCTGCTTTAAGGAAAATAGTAGATACAGATTGTTTCTAGTTTAATTTGTAAAAGTTAGTCTCTCTAATATAATTTGTAAAAGTCAGTCTCTAATTTAATTTGTAAAAGTCAGTCTCTAATTTAATTTGTAAAAGTCAGTCTCTAATATAATTTGTAAAAGTCAGTCTCTAATTTAATTTGTAAAAGTCAGTCTCTAATTTAATTTGTAAAAGTCAGTCTCTAATTTAATATGTAGATGTCAGTCTCTCTAATTTAATTTGTAAAAGTCAGTCACTAATTTAATTTGTAAAAGTCAGTCTCTCTAATTTAATTTGTAAAAGTCAGTCTCTAATTTAATTTGTAAATGTCAGTCTCTCTAATTTAATTTGTAGAAGTCAGTCTCTAATTTAATTTGTAAAAGTCAGTGTCTCTACGTTTGTAATAGTCAGTCTCTCTAATTTAATTTGTAAAAGTCAGTCTCTAATTTAATTTGTAAAAGTCAGTGTCTCTACATTTGTAATAGTCAGTCTCTCTAATTTAATTTGTAAAAGTCAGTCTCTAATTTAATTTGTAAAAGTCAGTGTATCTACGTTTGTAATAGTCAGTCTCTCTAATTTAATTTGTAGAAGTCAGTCTCTAATTTAATTTGTAAAAGTCAGTGTTTCTACATTTGTAATAGTCAGTCTCTCTAATTTAATTTGTAGAAGTCAGTCTCTAATTTAATTTGTAAAAGTCAGTGTCTCTATGTTTGTAATAGTCAGTCTCTCTAATTTAATTTGTAAAAGTCAGTCTCTAATTTAATTTGTAAAAGTCAGTCTCTCTAATTTAATTTGTAAAAGTCAGTCTCTCTAATTTAATTTGTAAAAGTCAGTCTCTAATTTAATTTGTCGAAGTCTGTATGAAAGTTGTATTCTTGATATGGTGAGATGTTTGAGAAAGAAATTGGATTAATTTAATAATTATTGGATATGGCATCATATAGGTGGAGATGGAGATAACTCATCCAAAGGAATTCTGGGAGTGTGTGAAGAACCAGCTGCTCTCCTAGTAATGGTAAGTTCATTGCCATTTAATGTTATGATACAGAGTACAGTATTTCTCCCATAATAAACCCAGAAGGCTAGCTTCAAGTATTTCTTTTAAGACGGGGATGAACTTTTAATCAGGCAAAGTTATCATTAGTAAATATTTGTGGAACATTTATAAATGTGGGATGCGGGCTTTCCATGAAGCATAGGCTTATCATATAAATATAGTAAATGTGGGATATGGGTAACCAAGAAGCATGGGATTATGCTATAATTGTGGTAAATGTGGGATATGGGTAACCAAGAAGCATGGGATTATGCTATAATTGTGGTAAATGTGGGATATGGGTAACCAAGAAGCATGGGATTATGCTATAATTGTGGTAAATGTGGGATTGGTTAACTAAGAAGAGTGAGATTATGCTATAATTGTGGTAAATGTGGGATATGGTTAACCAAGAAGCATGGGATTATGCTATAATTGTGGTAAATGTGGGATATGGGTAACCAAGAAGCATGGGATTATGCTATAATTGTGGTAAATGTGGGATATGGGTAACCAAGAAGCATGGGATTATGCTATAATTGTGGTAAATGTGGGATATGGGTAACCAAGAAGCATGGGATTATGCTATAATTGTGGTAAATGTGGGATATGGGTAACCAAGAAGCATGGGATTATGCTATAATTGTGGTAAATGTGGGATATGGGTAACCAAGAAGCATGGGATTATGCTATAACTGTGGTAAATATGGGACATGGGTAACCAAGAAGCATGGGATTATGCTATAATTGTGGTAAATGTGATCTTATCATCAAGCATGGTAAATGTTGGATGTGGGCTAACTTGAAGCATGGGATTATAACATAAATGTTGGATGTGGGCTAACTTGAAGCATGGGGTTATAACATACATGTGGGATGTGGGCTAACATGAAGCATGGGGTTATAACAAATGTGGGATGTGGGCTAACATGAAGCATGGGGTTATAACATAAATGTGGGATGTGGGCTAACATGAAGCATGGGGTTATAACATAAATGTTTGATGTGGGCTTAACAACAGGCATAAGTTTGTCATATAAATGTGGAGATGTGGGCATACAATTAAGCATGGCCTTATCAGATAAATGTGATTTTGGGGTTTCTCATCAATCTTTTAATGTGGGGTGGGCTTATAATGGGCAATTATATATGTCCATGTCTTTTGACTTTTTTCCTCAAAATTAATTTTTTGTCCACGGTTGTCTTATGCATGCTACAGTTTTAATAATTTTGTCCTATTACATCACAAACACTAGTACCACAAACAGGCCTGTGTTAATAACATTTTTCTACTAATGACTTTGATCATTAGCTTGTATTATTCTTTGTAGAGATCTTAACCTTGAGAATATATTATCCTTTGTAGAGATCTTGACCTTGAGAAAATATTATCCCTTGTAGAGATCTCAACCTTGAGAATGTATCATCCCTTGTATAGATCTTGACCTTGAGAAAATATTATCCCTTGTAGAGATCTTGACCTTGAGAAAATATCCCTTGTAGAGATCTTGACCTTGAGAAAATATTATCCCTTGTAGAGATCTTGACCTTGAGAAAATATTATCCCTTGTAGAGATCTTGATCTTGAGGATGTATCATCCCTTGTATAGATCTTGACCTTGAGAAAGAGGGTATGACAGAATATGAGATATTGTCAAGTTGTGACACATAAAGTTCTACCCAGACACAGAGGTCACCAATTTATATTTTTATTGCTGCTACCTAAACAGGAGGTATGGTTATTATACAGTGTACATACTTTTGATACACTAGAATGTCCATTTAAAAAAAAATCATCTATTCATTTACTTGTTCCTGTGCTGTTACCTTGACCTTGAGGTAAGGAGGCATGTTTATGACACTCTCTAGTCATGCTATATCAAATTGACTAAAGTTTCATCAAAATGTCGGAAGTGGATTCTAAAGATATATTCTAGACATGGATACAACTTACAGATTTATATTTTCACTTGCTGTGACCTTATGGCAGAAGGTATGGCAGTTCCATGCAACTCCCATCTATACATGATTTATAAATGCCTAAAATTTCATGCAACTCCCATTTATACATGATATACAAATGCCTAAAATTTCATGCAACTCCTATCTATACATGATATACAAATGCCTAAAATTTCGTGAAAGTATCTTATATGATTGTACAATTAATCAATGAGAAATATGCACTATGAATATGTTACAACTAATCAATGAGAAATGTGCATTATAAATATGTTACAATTAATCAATGAGAAATGTGCAATATGAATATGTTACAATTAATCAATGAGAAATGTGCACTATGAATATGTTACAAGCAATCAATGAGAAATGTGCACTATGAATATGTTACAACCAATCTATGAGATATGTGCACTATAAATATGCTACAATTAATCATTGAGAAATGTGCACTATGAATATGTTACAATTAATGAGAAATGTGCACTATGAATATGTTACAATTAATCAATGAGAAATATGCACTATGAATATGTTACAACTAATCCATGAGAAATGTGCATTATGAATATGTTACAATTAATCAATGAGAAATGTGCACTATGAATGTTACAATTAATCAATGAGAAATGTGCACTATGAATATGTTACAACTAATCAATGAGAAATGTGCACTATGAATATGTTACAACCAATCAATGAGAAATGTGCACTATGAATATGTTACAACCAATCAATGAGAAATGTGCACTATGAATATGTTACAACCAATCAATGAGAAATGTGCACTATGAATATGTTACAACCAATCAATGAGAAATGAGCACTATGAATATGTCACAATTAATCAATGAGAAATATGCACTATGAATATGTTACAACCAATCAATGAGAAATGTGCAATATGAATATGTTACAATTAATCAATGAGAAATGTGCACTATGAATATGTTACAACCAATCAATGAGAAATGTGCACTATGAATATGTTACAAGCAATCAATGAGAAATGTGCACTATGAATATGTTACAATTAATCAATGAGAAATGTGCACTATGAATATGTTACAACCAATCAATAAGAAATGTCCACAGTGAATATGTTACACTTAATCAATGAGAAATGTGCACTATGAATATGTTACAATTAATCAATGAGAAATGTGCACTATAAATATGTTACAATTAACCAATGAGAAATGTGCACTATGAATATGTTACAACCAATCAATGAGAAATGTGCACTATGAATATGTTACAACCAATCAATGAGAAATGTGCACTATGAATATGTTACAGCTAATCAATGAGAAATGTGCACTATGAATATGTTACAACTAATCAATGAGAAATGTGCACTGTGAATATGTTACAACCAATCAATTAGAAATGTGCAATATGAATATGTTACAACCAATCAATGAGAAATGTCCACAGTGAATATGTTACAATTAATCAATGAGAAATGTGCAATATGAATATGTTACAACTAATCAATGACAAGTGTGCACTATCAATATGTTACAACTAATCAATTAGAAATGTGCACTATGAATATGTTACAATTAATCAATGAGAAATGTGCACTATGAATATGTTACAACTAATCAATGAGAAATGTGCACTATCAATATGTTACAACCAATCAATTAGAAATGTGCACTATGAATATGTTACAACTAATCAATGAGAAATGTGCACTATGAATATGTTACAACTAATCAATGAGAAATGTGCACTATGAATATGTTATAACCAATGAATGAGAAATGTGCATTATGAATATGTTACAACCAATCAATGAGAAATGAGCATTATGAATATGTCACAATTAATCAATGAGAAATATGCACTATGAATATGTTACAACCAATCAATAAGAAATGTGCTATGAATATGTTACAACCAATCAATGAGAAATGTGCACTATGAATATGTTACAACCAATCAATTAGAAATGTGCACTATGAATATGTTACAACTAATCAATGAGAAATGTGCACTATGAATATGTTACAATTAATCAATGAGAAATGTGCACTATAAATATGTTACAATTAAACAATGAGAAATGTGCACTATGAATATGTTACAACCAATCAATGAGAAATGTGCACTATGAATATGTTACAACTAATCAATGAGAAATGTGCACTATGAATATGCTACAGCTAATCAATGAGAAATGTGCAATATGAATATGTTACAATTAATCCATGAGAAATTTGCACTGTGAATATGTTACAACCAATCAATGAGAAATGTGCACTATGAATATGTTACAACCAATCAATAAGAAATATCCACAGTGAATGTGTTACAATTAATCAATGAGAAATGTGCAATATGAATATGTTACAACCAATCAATAAGAAATGTCCACAGAGAATATGTTACAACCAATCAATGAGAAATGTGCAATATGAATATGTTACAATTAATCAATGAGAAATGTGCACTATGAATATGTTACAATTAATCAATGAGAAATGTGCAATATGAATATGTTACAATTAATCAATGAGAAATGTGCACTATGAATATGTTACAACTAATCAATGAGAAATGTGCACTATGAATATGTTATAACCAATGAATGAGAAATGTGCATTATGAATATGTTACAATTAATCCATGAGAAATTTGCACTGTGAATATGTTACAACCAATCAATGAGAAATGTGCACTATGAATATGTTACAACCAATCAATAAGAAATATCCACAGTGAATGTGTTACAATTAATCAATGAGAAATGTGCAATATGAATATGTTACAACCAATCAATAAGAAATGTCCACAGAGAATATGTTACAACTAATCAATGAGAAATGTGCAATATGAATATGTTACAACCAATCAATGAGAAATGTGCACTATGAATATGTTACAACCAATCAATGAGAAATGTGCACTATGAATATGTTACAACTAATCAATGAGAAATGTGCAATATGAATATGTTACAATTAATCATTGAGAAATGTGCACTATGAATATGTTACAACCAATCAATTAGAAATGTGCACTATGAATATGTTACAATTAATCAATGAGAAATGTGCACTATGAATATGTTACAACTAATCAATGAGAAATGTGCACTATGAATATGTTACAACCAATCAATAAGAAATGTCCACAGAGAATATGTTACAACTAATCAATGAGAAATGTGCAATATGAATATGTTACAATTAATCCATGAGAAATTTGCACTATGAATATGTTACAACCAATCAATGAGAAATGTGCACTATGAATATGTTACAACCAATCAATAAGAAATGTCCACAGAGAATATGTTACAACTAATCAATGAGAAATGTGCAATATGAATATGTTACAACCAATCAATGAGAAATGTGCACTATGAATATGTTACAACCAATCAATGAGAAATGTGCACTATGAATATGTTACAACTAATCAATGAGAAATGTGCACTATGAATATGTTACAACCAATCAATGAGAAATGTGCACTATGAATATGTTACAATTAATCATTGAGAAATGTGCACTATGAATATGTTACAACCAATCAATGAGAAATGTGCACTATGAATATGTTACAATTAATCAATGAGAAATGTGCAATATGAATATGTTACAACCAATCAATGAGAAATGTGCACTATGAATATGTTACAAACAATCAATGAGAAATCTCCACAGTGAATATGTTACAATTAATCAATGAGAAATGTGCAATATGAATATGTTACAACCAATCAATGAGAAATGTGCACTATGAATATGTTACAACCAATCAATGAGAAATGTGCACTATGAATATGTTACAACCAATCAATGAGAAATGTCCACAGTGAATATATTACAATTAATCAATGAGAAATGTGCAATATGAATCTGTTACAACCAATCAATGAGAAATGTGCAATATGAATATGTTACAATTAATCAATGGGGAAATGTGCAATATGAATATGTTACAACCAATCAATGAGAAATCTCCACAGTGAATATGTTACAATTAATCAATGAGAAATGTGCAATATGAATATGTTACAACCAATAAATGAGAAATGAGCACTATGAATATGTTACAACTAATCAATGAGAAATGTGCACTATGAATATGTTACAATCAATCAATGAGAAATGTGCAATATGAATATGTTACAACCAATCAATGAGAAATGTGCACTATGAATATGTTACAACCAATCAATGAGAAATCTCCACAGTGAATATGTTACAATTAATCAATGAGAAATGTGCAATATGAATATGTTACAACCAATCAATAAGAAATGTGCACTATGAATATGTTACAATCAATCAATGAGAAATGTGCACTATGAATATGTTACAATTAATCAATGAGAAATGTGCAATATGAATATGTTACAACCAATCAATGAGAAATGTGCACTATGAATATGTTACAACCAATCAATGAGAAATGTGCACTATGAATATGTTACAACCAATCAATGAGAAATGTGCACTATGAATATGTTACAATTAATCAATGAGAAATGTGCAATATGAATATGTTACAACCAATCAATGAGAAATGTGCACTATGAATATGTTACAACCAATCAATGAGAAATGTGCACTATGAATATGTTACAACTAATCAATGAGAAATGTGCACTTTGAATATGTTACAACTAATCAATGAGAAATATGCACTTTGAATATGTTACAATTAATCAATGAGAAATGTGCAATATGAATATGTTACAACCAATCAATGAGAAATGTGCAATATGAATATGTTACAACCAATCAACGAGAAATTTGCACTATGAATATGTTACAACCAATCAATGAGAAATGTGCACTATGAATATGTTACAACTAATCAATGAGAAACGTGCAATATGAATATGTTACAATTAATCAATGAGAAATGTGCAATATGAATATGTTACAACCAATCAACGAGAAATTTGCACTATGAATATGTTACAACCAATCAATGAGAAATGTGCACTATGAATATGTTACAACTAATCAATGAGAAACGTGCACTTTGAATATGTTACAACTAATCAATGAGAAATGTGCACTATGAATATGTTACAACTAATCGATTGCTTGAGATGGCGGCTGTTGTTTTTGGTATTAATGCAACTTGTTATGTCTTTTACAGGACCCACATTACTGTGGCAACAGGCCTGCCTCCAGGTTTGTGCTTCAAGACGATGGGTGGATCAAATGGTGGACACTTCACAAATTCATGGAGAGTTCTTTCTACAACCTCTGTTTTCCTCAGCTTGTGGCACCCACATGAACATGTTTAACCATTATGGCCTACTGGAGTTATTATAAATCATATGTGAAGATGTGCCATTGAATAAATACAGTTCAAAAACTGGATTTGAGTTTCAAAAGTCTGCAGTGTTTGTTTGTCACAGTTTAAGATATTAAAGCAATGAAAACTAATTTCTTGTAGTATGATCAGTCTGGAACCACATCTTAAAAAAAGGTGCAAAAGTGTGATTAAACAGTTTGATAATCTTGTGGGCAAGCAACAATGTTTTTTTTAGAGAAGCCAGCAGACTAAACATTGCTTTTCTGACCACCATCAGCATGTCACAAGAGTGTACTTGTGTATGGAAATGATGCTAAAATTATGGCAGTCTGGTACTACTGTATCATGACTTTTGTATGGAAATGATGCTAAAATTATGGCAGTCTGGTACTACTGTATCATGACTTGTGTATGGAAATGATGCTAAAATTATGGCTGTCTGGAACTACTGTATCATGACTTATGTATGGAAATGATGCTAAAATTATGGCTGTCTGGAACTACTGTATCATGACTTTTGTATGGAAATGATGCTAAAATTATGGCAGTCTGGTACTACTGTATCATGACTTGTGTATGGAAATGATGCTAAAATTATGGCAGTCTGGTACTACTGTATTATGACTTGCTACATGTCAGGCAAAACACAATGGAATTGGGTTTAGTGAGTTCATTGTAACAAGTTCTGGACACCAACTTTAATGATTCATTGTTTTTAGCCCTGACTATGTTAGCTGGAGGGTCCCAGTTGGATTGATTTTTATAGGGTCCTAAAACTAAATTCATCTGTCCATCTGCCTTTTCATATTTCAGAGTGATTACACACAACTGAACAGGCAAAATAAAATTTGACTTGCACCTTTCCTTCTCTGACATGGATACCACTATGGACCCTGTTCTCTTAAAATTGTTTTACTTCGTTTAGGAATAAATACCAAAATTAAATTCACGATACTTGTTTACTTCTAAATGTTCATTGCAGTGAAAGCCTGCTATCACAACCTTCATTTTAACACAAATCCAGATATAGCACAACCATGGCATGGCTTTAGAAAATTTACAATATTTTCACAAATTTATTGATGAACTGCAAAGCTTTAGTGCTAATATAAGCAAGAGTTTGAATTAATAATTTGGCTATATATGATTTAATAATTTGATATGTAATTTAATAATTTGATGATATGTGCTATATCATTGAAGGAAAAATATTTCTTATTACTATGTCCTTTTTAAAAGAAGTTGGCACTTTAAAAGCCAGTAATTATTAATATAATTATGACTGAACCATCACCAATAAAGTCATTAAGTTTTCTTTGCATTTGTCTTTAATGCATCCAGTATATAATTGTTGCTTAATACTCAATACTGGTAAACAATAGCAAACAGATAGTTTTTCTGTCTTCTGGCATAAATAACCAGGCACCAATAATGCAGTGGTCTAAAAAAGTTTCTTGCATGAATTTAATAATTAGTAAATACCTATTTTTTGGAAAACAGCAAACCAATTGTCATTTCCAGTGTAGATATGAGTGATGTCCCTTTGTATAAGATCAGAGGTCAATCCGAGTAAAAGATACATTGTAAAGATTAAGCACAAAAATGGGAGAAAGCCATATCAGTTTATACTAGGCATCAGCTTTTATATAACATATCCAAAATCTGCTTTATTTCCATATTTAGAAATTCCTTGAAAAAAAGAGACCATTGTACACTGAGGAACCTATTACCTCTTGAGCTCTTCAGTGTGTAAAAAGCAACATTGTAATTGTTGGTTAAGTGTTCATCTACAGACCACTAATGTCTGCTCAATAAGTCTCATAAATACCCATGCACCAAAAATGCCATTGTTTAAACACAGTTATTGCTAGAATTGTCATGAGCAGTTTTGGTCAGTGCCACAAATGTGTAAGTTTTGGTCAGTGCCACAAATGTGTAAGTTTTGGTCAGTGCCACAAATGTGTAAGTTTTGGTCAGTGCCACAAATGTGTAAGTTTTGGTCAATGCCACAAATGTGTAAGTTTTGGTCAGTGCCACAAATGTGTAAGTTTTGGTCAGTGCCACAAATGTGTAAGTTTTGGTCAGTGCCACAAATGTGTAACCCCCTCCTTTCTGCTTCAGATCCCTCTGTTATGTACAGGCCATTTCTCTTTACAATGCTAAAGTTACATGCATACATGTTGTGTTTATAAACACTGACTGGAAAACAAACATTTAAGTTGGAGGGAATTGCTGTTATAATCAATTTGCATACTTGCCTTGCCAATTTCATGATGGCATACTTGCCTTTCCAATTTCATGATGGCATACTTGCCTTTCCAATTTCATGAAGGCATACTTGCCTTGTCGATTTCATGATGGCATACTTGCCTTGTCAATTTCATGATGGCATACTTGCCTTGTCAATTTTATGATGGCATACTTGCCTTGTCAATTTCATGATGGCATACTTGCCTTGCATCATGGAGAACAGTGAGGTATCTGAACCATTCCAAGTCACCAATGGAGACAAGCTGCCTTGTGCAGAGTGCAACATATCCTCTCATAACCAGTGTGCCATGTATAGCACAAATTGGCCTGATTGGCCTCTGACATGCCAACAGAAACCAAACCAGTTAGTGATGTCATGGTCATTTTCCAACTTAGAGGATGAACAACAGTACAAACAAAACAAAAGGACAAGCAAAACCCATGTATTAATTTCATTTAAAGTATTTTTTAAGCTTATATAAAAACTAGAAACAGTCAATGTCTGATTTATGGATTTTATTGTTTGTGTATTAGCAAGAAATTATGTATTGGGATTAGCATGGAATTTAGCAGATTTTTTTTGCACTGTTTCAATGGAATTAATATTATGGATACAGTGAGATAGAATGGCAAGTACATTTACTCTGTTTACAATATTCAGTTGCCAGTTATTGTAGATGTATATAAATGTACCAGTACATGGTGTACTCTGTTTACACTATTCAGTTGCCAGTTGTACATGTGTATATGTATGTACCAGTGCATGGTGTACTCTGTTTACATTATTCAGTTGTCAGTTGTACATGTGTATATGTATGTACCAGTACATGGTGTACACTATTTACACTATTTATTTGCCAGCTGTCTTCAGCATGTATGTTTATGTACCAGTGTATGGTGTTCTGCCCAAAAATATTAAATATGTAATCACAGTTTTAGATATTATCAATGTAAGTTTGTAACTTGTTTCACACAAGTCCATTGTGTTTAGACACCCTTACACTCATCTTTTGTATTGCTAACATGCAATTGTTATGTATATCTATATTGTGTATTGCAAATTTGTAGATTGCAAGGGTCATTTTGTAAACATGTTTACACAGCTCATAGAGAATTTGTTTATGAATTTGAAAGGAAAATGACCCACATCCTAATCATCTTATTATAATTACAGTTGCAGCAGTTGATAAATGAATGGAAGATTTCCATTGGTCAGAACATAATCATGTGATTAAACCCAATTTTATTTATTCCTGTATAAACTGTATGGAGAACTACTTTACACTAATTTTATAAATAGAGTCACATGCAAAGTAACTAATGTGCACTGAACTGGAAGACATACATACTGCATGCCTTGAAAATGAAATAAAAACAGTGGGTTTATATTTTATTTAGAAAATTTAATAAATTGATTTGACACAAATAACACATCTTTGCTGTTTTTCCGAATATAAATAATTATTTGACTAGATTTGAAAAAGAAAAGCCGGAAACTCTAAATCCAGTCAAGAACATTTGGGCTACATCACTTTCACTGCAGCTCATTAACAAATGAATTTAAAACTATTTTAGAGTTTAATGGGGTTTTTTTTAGTTTATTGTGGTACACTCCCCCACCATAACTGTCAATGTTGATGTTTTGCACTGTTTGACTATTGGTCTTCCATCACTGTAACCATTTACCTACCAATAGTCTTAATTTTACTTGTAAGTAGCTCCTGTAATTAACTATTAATACAAAAAAAGATTTAATTGTTGCAAAAATTGGTTACTCTCATGTCAGGACAAGAACGATTCGACTAAGTCACAATGAACTCATGATAGCATCAAATCCAAGAGTCTTTTGTATATCAAACAAAAGAACACATCCTTTGCTTTGAATTTTGAACTTCTACTCAGATCACATGATTAGATATTATATACCAATTTAGAAAAAAATATTAAAACCATACTGTGGAATGTTCAAAACCTTAGATTGCCTACCATTGATTGAAATTTTTGTTTGAAATTGATGTAGCTATTACGATGCAGATGAAGAATCCCTGTTCTGTAAACAGCTCTATAGCAGATGTCTCAACAATTCATATGCTTAAACAGGCTCTAAAACTGAGGGGAAGTATTTTTTTTAAAAAAAAAACATTTAAAAAAATTTCAATAGTTGCAGTTTAATGGGTTTTTTTTCTGAGCTTATCTTATTTTTGCTGACTCACACAGCTTACATAACACCCTTCAGGCATTACATGCTGTGTGATTCAGCAACTGACAGTTTATTTCATGATAAACTCAAATACATTAAACTGTTATGTGTCTTTGGTTTGTAATAAACAATTATTTGTTCCTAATTTAACACAAATCTAGTGGAAACACTTAATTGTGTTCAGATATCATTGAGAGGAATTATTTATTCAAATTATTCACTGGAATTACAAAGTGCTCATTGACTATTTGGATTAAAACAGTTTTGGGATTATTGTGAATTCATCAAAGACATATTGTTATTAACAATATTGTAACAAGGTAACTGAGTTTGGGATTTTCGAATTAACAACAAAACACCATTGATGGGAATGCAATACAATATATTTATGTTATATGAAAATATCAAATGGAGTATGATAGATATGTGCATGCATGGGTCCCAGTATGGGACTGATTAACATAATTAGCATGATATTAATACAACAAATAAGATAGCAAGACAAAGAAACAATGATTCAAGGTATATCACAAAACAGCAATATGATCTTCACAATAGTAAAATACAAATGATATTTTGTTCAAAATGACGAATTGATCATTTTATCCACAATGGCAAAGCCAATGATATTACGTTCAAAATAACGAATTTGATAGTTTTACTCATAATAGCAAAACAAATGATAGTTCGTTCAAAAAAACGAATTGATGATAATTTTACTTGCAATAGCAAAACACTGGGTATTACGAAAAACCCTACATTATCCCACGGCCAAAATATTATATATCTGGAGCAATGTCTATATTCCCTTAGCTCTATGCTATCAGTTCCTCTGGCCAAACAAGCAAGATTTGTAGTCACCGACCACCATTGATTCCTGGGTTAGACAATCAGCACCCACCACTTTGGTCTGCAAAAAAAAAAAAACGCCCGATCTCCCTCGACCCGACTAGCAACATAGGAATATTCAAAGCACTCGAAAACATATGCACAGCACGACTCGGCACTGCACACGCAGCATACGTAGCTCTACACAGCACACGTAGCTCTACACAGCTGTATACATAGCACAGCTCATCACTGCAAACATGCAGCATACACACAGCTCTACACCAGAGCTCTACAGCATAGCACATCACCAACACAGCTCTACACAGACACCAAAACAGCTTTACACCAACACAGCTGAAAATATACCCAATGCCGTGTAATAGGGATGACACTGGTATATAAGGTTTTACGCAACGACGGTATATACGGTAAGTTATAAACATTATCAGTATTGCATTTCAAAACGAACCCTAAACAGGTTCAGAAGTAAATTGGTCAACCATAAGATTCATAATGCACAGACGGCCATTCATTAAATGCAATCTTGTAGAGTTCTTGCTAAATCACAGAAACAATACAACATATCAGCATTTACTACATTAGTCGAAGCGACAGAAATACGGAATCAAACATGATAATGCAATAGATATAGCTTACAATGCATATAAACGAATAAATTACATACCTCTACAGTTGGAGATATCTAATTTATTGGTGTAGTACCTCTAGGATTAACATCATATGAGGTACCCCCTAGAGTCAAAAGTTAAAAGGGTTTTTATGTGTTTTTGTATCTCCATTGTGTACGTGTTTTTTGTAAAAAGTTTTTACTGAATTTTGATTTTATTAATTTTGAATTACAACATTCAAATCCATTATAACTGAGTTATTTCTTAATTTATATTTTTTAAAATAATGCAATAGTTAGTAAAGCACATTTTGTTCAGTATCTGTAGTCCGGTTTTAAAATTAATAGCAGTTCAAAATCTATTTCTTGAAAAATCTAATATTTAAGGAATATTTTACTAACTTATTTTAGCTTAAGATTTCAAAATAATTCATTTCACGAAGCATGGGCAACCTGCGCACCCTAGCTAGTGAATATTATGTTGCCGTGCAGCATGTTTACGATATAGCTATTTAATTATATGTATTAGTTCATAACTTCAATTTGTAGCTATTAGTAAACGCAATTATTACATTATATATAAAACTTAATCCAAAATTGTAGTTAAATAAATGTGTAGAGACCTTAGTTATACATATCAATATAGTTAATTTACAATATATTTGTTTAATAGCTGTAGAAAATATAGTACAGCAATGTAAGCATTCCGGAAATTATAGAAGCGGTCTGCTTTAGTCCTTGTTATAAATGTTTAATTATGATATACTAAATCTATATCACAATTTCACAATTCCTTTTCTATTGTAATTGCAGTATGAATGAAATTCTCGTCTGAATCAAGTTCCAAGTAATTTTGTCAATTTATTATAAATTTCAATTTAACTAAAAGTCCGTGGACGGTCCATTTCATTTTCAGATTGACATTGTTTACATATGATTCTTTCCACAACCTCAGCTTAGCTGGGTCTGTCGCAAGAAAAATAAACGTGACACCATTTACGCATGGTTATGTCTGAATCCAATTTCTATTATATAAATATTTTTCTATTAATTTTTTACAGTGTAATTTGAATTTCACTCAAAATTCGTTGTCTTTTCTCGAAGTCCATATTCCATAGTCCATATCCGTTTTCATAAGTCTGAAAATAGACCTCCGATTGACAAAATGGTCCGTTTCCATAGGTCTCAAAGTTTAATGGTGTGGTACCTCTCAGATTAACATCATATAAGGTACCCCATAGAGTCAAACGTTACATGGTTTTATGTATTTTTGTTGCCCCCTTATATATATATATATATATATATATATATATATATATATATATATATATATATATATATATATATATATATATATATATATATATATATATATATATATATATTTGTGTTAAGTTTATTTAAATTTGTTTTATTAAATTTTGATTTAGGGTTTATACACCGCCTTATTCTATTGTTAGAAGTTGTATTAATTTAGTGTGCGTGTAGTACATTAAGAAAAATAGGAGGAAAGTTAAAAAGTTGTCACTGTATTATTGTGTATGTATGTGTTGTTTGCTGTTCTGATCAATCAATCACAAGGATCTCTAAGTATTTAAAATTATTGAATTAAGCATCTTCTCTTTTGACTTTCAATATTGAGTTTATATATGTTGTTAGTTCTATATAAATGTTCTTGTCATTAATATTATTTGTGTACAATAAATGATTATTTTCTATTTTCCTGTCTTTCTCTTAGTTTCCCTGGGCATCTGAGTATTAAATGTTCTTTTGAGTCTATATAGTTTATACATAATTTACATTTTGTTATAGTACTTACTAAATGTCTTAAAAGCTGTCTATCCTGTCAACCACTTGTAAATATAGATGCAGTCTACTTTGTATTGAGGTCGATCTGCCCAATTTTTCCATATGTCTGGCCAGTTAAAATTTAAGTGCCGTAGCTCTATATCGTGTTTATCTCTGTATATCATATTATTTAGTATGGTATAAATATTCATTCCTTTAGTCCATATTTTTATATTATCTCTATATTTGTATACAAGTTCGCTTATTATCTTACATTGCCATGGAGGTTCTAGTAATTTAGTCAATATATTGTTTTTGTAAATTGTATTATTAAATCTTCATAAATATCCATTTAGGTAAATATATATTGCTTCTCGTGGTACTTGCGGAGAATTATTTAATTGTTTAAATCATTTTAGTTTTTTGTTTTAGACTTAAGTTTGGTAAGTCTAATCCTCCTTTATTTTTTTTTGGTCTGCAGACGTGATATATACACATGTTTTTGCTACCTGTACACGGTCCATTAGGTTACTGGTTGTGTTCGACCAAGTTTCTATTTGTGCATCTATCTTTTTTAAAAGCTCACAATATATTTTTTGAGTAGAGTTTTTCCCCATATATTGTTCCTAATGCTTTTACATTTTCTTTGATCTTGTCGGGGAGGGGGTAACCCAGGATGGTTACCTCTCCAGTTATATTAGTAAAATTTCTGTCTTATTGTGATTAATCGTAGAACCAGAGGCTTTTCCAAATTCTATAAATTCATCTTGTAGATGTTTATATGATGAACTATATCTGGTAAAGTTCGTTCAGTCATCTGCATGTAATAGTTTTAAGATCTCGTTTTATTTTTGGGATTTTTATTCCCTGAATATTAGTATTATTTATATTTATGTTCAGGGATTCTATAGCCATCACATAGCAGGATTGATGGGGGCAATCCTGTCTAACTGATCTTTCCCCCGTAAGGGCACCATTAACAATTTTCGAAATAATGTTTTTGTACATAGCCTTAATCCAGTTAATGGTTTGGCCAAAACCGCATATTTCTAATATTTTAAAAATGAAATCATGTTCTGTCCGATCAAAAGTTTTTTCTTGATCGAATAGAAGCACGATTCCATTCTCTTCTCTAATATTTAGTAGTTCAATTACTTTAGAAATTGATAGTATTATTTATTATTTTTCTACCCATCCCCCACTACTTTGAATAATGTCGATTATTGTATTTAAACAGCTTCTTATTCTATTCGTTATTATTTTACTTAATATTTTATAATCGTTATTTAATAATGTTATAGGTCTCCAGTGTTTTTAAATATTTTGCCCCCCCCTTCCCTTTATATATTAAGGTTATAATTCCTTCTTTTAAACTTTTCGTTATTTCTCCATTTAAAAGTACGTTATTATACATCAATTATAAATTATCTACAAGTGATATAAAACTCGGATGTAATGCCATCCGATCCTAGGGATTTCCCCTTTTTTTAAAATATATTATTGCTTTTAATATCTCCTCCTTTAGTAAAAAAAAACTCATTTTTCTTTATCACTGATATTTGTTAATATCTGGTCTCTCTTAAATAATTATTTCCATCAATATTCTGAGTTTTATTTTTTCATAATACTGTTTTATACATTCTTAAATATCTTTTATTCTTATAAATTCGATTGTATTTCTTCTTTTTTTGCAATTCCCTTTTTTAATTTCGAATCTTCTATACATTTCCCTACCCTTTTTATATAGATTCCCAAATTTACCTGCCCTAACTTTTATACCCTGAGTACTTTCTTTCTCTATTTCTTGCAATTATCTACTTATCTTTTTTCTGATTCTGTTAATGGCAATATTTTAGTTAATTTCAAAATATGGTTTTTCTTAAGTTTATATCTGGTGGTACATATGTAGTAAAAACAAAACAACTCCCCATATTCAATTTTAAGTGGACTAATTGGTCCTCGTAATTCATTTGGTATCGTAATATTCTCCAGACTAAAGCTCTTGGCGGTCCGCCGAACAATTGTAGCTACCCGAGCCTGATTAGCTGTTTGGTGATTGCTAGTGAATACTAATGCGTCTAAATCCTCTTCTAGTTTTTTCACATCATGTTCCGGCATTCCATGGGTTTCTTGTAGAAAGATTATGTCAGTCTTTAGAAAAATATATAACTTTTTCTAATTTATTTGTAGTACTATTTATGTTCATAGTCAAGATTCTCAGGTTTGATTTTTCCATCCTGTCTATGTCCTGGTGTTATTTTTTTAAAACAATTTTTTTTATTTGAGATTATATATTTAGCATCAGTGGGTGGTTCTCTTTTCCCTATAGTCCTCTAGACTATGACTTTTTTCTTTTCATCCCTATTTAGAGAGACTGTGCGTCTTGTTTTAACTTTTTCCTTTCCTTTTGTATCCTTTCTGGACTCTTGTCCGCTTGGTAATCTATTTCCCTTTTAGGGCCAGTTCTCGATAATGATGATGCTCTTTTGCTTTTCTGAGCGATTATTGAATTGGAGATTTTTTCATTTCATCTATCATGGAAATTTCTTGTATGTTTCCATTAGTTGTGTCTTCTCCAAACGTTAGCTCTTCTAAGACATAGAAAGGTGTCGTTTCCTTTTCCACTAACTGGATTTGTTTCCTTTCTTTCTCTTTCTGCAACCTTTTCTTTAGCTTTTGCCTTCTTTTCCTCTTCTGTTTTTTCCTTTCTGTACCCACTTCTTTTATTGTCTTCTAGGTTCTTGATCAGGGGACGTAGAGCGTAGATTTTTATAGCTTTACTCTGAATTCAATAGCCTGATATTTTTTCCATATATTGGTTTGTTTCCCTTGGCGAAGAGGTAGTACAATCCTCTTCCCTTATTTTGTAGTCCTTGAATATCGTTTGTTTTGGTTCCTTTCGACACCAGGTATAGCAAGATTTCCGCTGGTCTTGGTCTCTCTACATCCGTAAAACTTGTGAGATCTAAGATTGGACAACCTGGCGACATATGTGCTAACAGAGGTTTTCCTTGTTCAGATATCTGTATTTCTGTTGGGAAGTAGCTTCTTATTTTCCCACCTTCCTCTCCATCATTCATTGCAGCCATTGCAGAGATTTTAAACCCACCCACTGCAACTTTTAAGTGATCAATTGCCAAATCAAATTGAAATGTATACAATGTAATGGAAAAATTCCTAAATTGTGAATATGAATTATATTACCTTTGAGATCATTGTGATTTAGATCCTTAATAACAATATTGATAATGCTGGAAACCCTTCTAATGAATTGTACTGACTGCGTTTGTAATCAAAGTAGACCTCCGACTGACAAAACGGTCTGTAATGTAAGGATTTGGATGTAAAGTAAAGCATTTATACACAGCAAATGTAGCTCAACATCGTCTGTGTAATTCATTATTCGGTTTCCTCGTCTAAAGCACTCCGCACGTGCGGCGCAAGATAAAACCGAACTAAATGTTTCGAAATATTTTAGAATAAACATTGATCATCCTCGGGTATCGTTGTACACGAAAAACAAAATCCGAGAACATTTATTTAATAAAGGAATAAATTCATACAATTCCGTGACAATACCCATCCCCTTAAAAAAGTGACAACACTTTTAGAAAAAGTCACGGAATGTGAACGTGATACAATTATTAAAACATTCAATTCTGAACTCTGAAAACGAAAGTGATCTGTTGATTACACCCTACTTAAAAAAATCAGCACCCACCACTTTGGTCTGCAACGCCTTAACTCCCTCAACCCAATTTACAACGTTGGAATATTCGAAGCACACGAAAACATACCCAAATCACGGCTCAGCACTGCACACGCAGCATACGTAGCTCTACAGAGCACACGCAGCTATACACAGCTGTATACACAGCACAGCTCAGCACTGCAAACGCAGCATACACACAGCTCTACACCAGAACTATACAGCATAGCACAGCACAGCACCAACACATCACTGCACCAACACAGCTCTACACCAACACCAACACAGCTGGAAAAGTAATCCAATATTGTGTACTACGCACGAATCAGGTTTAGCAGTCATGATTTTTGCACATCAGCTTATTCAAGGCTATGGGCACATCAGCACTTTCAAGATTGGAATTTATTCAGAACACCACTGGAACTCGTTTGGAACACTATTTTTGGACTTGCGATAAAACTTTAGGACTGTTTGGGATTTAATTTCCAATACAGTAAATTCCTCTTAAATTTTCTTTTTATAGCTTAGAGAAATTAATTATCTGTTGAATCATACTAAACATATTGGTTTTGCTTTTTTCTGTTACTTTGCTTAAGGCTATAGAAGCCTAACTCAATATTTTCTTCAGTTTTCTGAATTGTCTGAATATCTGAATATTGCAAAAATCAGTGGCAATGATAAGCCATGACCATCATGCATTAGCCATGACCATCATGCATCAGCCATGACCATCAAGCATCAGTATAAATGTCAGAGTTGTAGAATATGCCAGCTCTTGCCTACTTTGTCCTCTTTTGCTTATTACTAGTATGCATACATAAATAATTATGATTTGATTTTCATCCTGATTAAATAATCATACTATTTATTTTCATTTCAGTTAATTGTAGCTTATTGACATCCAACTTTGTACCAATAATTTGCTCAGTCAGTTTTCAGAAGTTTTGCACAACAGGTTTAATTTCAGACAAGCATGAATACAAATTTGTTTGTTTTTGCAATAATGCATATCCTGCATTGTTATCTTCTTGAGGAAGCATTTCTTGAGTATTTAACCAACTTATCAGGTACAAAGGAATGTTTTGCCACAATTGTTGTTAAAGTTGTATTCAAACCAGTTTCAGCTAATATGACAAGAATTCTTTATAGTTAATAACTTTTTTAATAGTGTTCTTTGTAGTTAATGACTATTTAAATATTGTGTTTTTTGTAGTAAATAACTATCTAAAAAGTGTGTCCTTTGTAGTTAATAACTATTTAAATAGTGTTCTTTGTGGTTAATAAATATTTAAATAGTGTGTTCTTTGTAGTTAATAGCTGTTGAATGAGTGTTCTTTGTAGGTAATAACTATTGAACTAGAGTGTGTTCATTGTAGTTAATAACTTTTGAAATAGTGTGTTCATTGTAGTTAATAACTATTGAAATAGTGTTCTTTTAAGTTAATAACTATTGAACTAGAGTGTGGTCTTTGTAGTCAATAACTATTGAACTAGAGTGTGTTCTTTACAGTTAATAACTATTTAAATAGAGTGTGTTCTTTATAGTTAATAACTATTTAAATAGTGTCTTCATTGTAGTTAACTATTTAAATTATGTGTTGTTTATAGTTAATAACTATTTAAATAGTTTGTTCTTTGTGGTTAATAACTATTTTAATAGTGTGTTCTTTTGTAGTTAATAACTGTTGAATGAGAGTGTGGTCTTTGTAGGTAAAAACTATTAAACTAGAGTTTGTTCTTTGTAGTTAATAACTATTTAAATAGTGCATTCTTTATAGTTAATAACTATTGAATGTGTGTGTTCTTTGTGGTTAATACATATTTAAATAGTGTGTTCTTTATAGTTAATACCTATTTGAATAGTGTTCTTTGTAGTTAATAACTATTTGAATAGATTGTTCTTTGTAGTTAATAACTATTTAAACTGTATTCATTGTAGTCAATAACTGTTCAATGAGTGTGTTCTTTGTAATCAATACCTATATACACTACAGTGTATTCCTTAGTTAATAACTATTTAAAGTGTTTTTTTGTAGTTGATAAATATTTAAATAGTGTGTTCTTCATAGTTAATACCTATTTGAATAGTGTGTTCCTTGTAGTTAATAACTATTTAAACTGTATTCTTTGTAGTCAACAACTGTTCAATGAGTGTGTTCTTTGTAATCAATACCTATATTCACTACAGTGTATTCCTTAGTTAATAACTAAATAGTGGTTTTTTTTTTTGTAGTTGATAACTATTTAAATAATGTGTTCCTCATAGTTAATACCTATTTGAATAGTGTGTTCTTTGTAGTTAATAACTATTTAAACTGTATTCTTTGTAGTCAATAACTGTTCAATGAGTGTGTTCTTTGTAATCAATACCTATATACACTACAGTGTGTTCCTTGTAGTTAATAACTATTTAAAGTGTTTTTTTGTAGTTGATAACTATTTAAATAGTGTGTTCTTCATAGTTAATACCTATTTGAATAGTGTGTTCTTTGTAGTTAATAACTATTTAAAATGTATTCTTTATAGTCAATAACTGTTCAAAGAGTGTGTTCTTTGTAATCAATGCCTATATACACTACAGTGTATTCTTTGTAGTTAATAACTATTGAACTAGATTGTGTTCCTTGTAGTCAATAACTATTGAACTAGTGGTTTTTTTTGTAGTTGATAACTATTTATATAGTGTGTACTTTGTAGTTAATAACTATTGAAACAGAATGTGTTCTTTGTAATTAATAACTCTTTAAATAGATTGTTCTTTATAGTTAATAACTATTGAAATAGTGTTATTTGTAGTTAATAACTATTTAAATAGTGTGTTCATTGTAGTTAACAACTATGTAAATAGTGTGTTCTTTGTAGTTAATAAATATTTATATACAGTAGTGTGTTCTTTGTAGTTAATAACTATAAACATAGTGTGTTCTTTGTAGTTAATGAATATTGAACTATAATGTTCTTTGTAGTTAATAACTCTTTAAATAATGTGTTCTTTGTAAATAATAATTATTGAACTTGAGTGTTCTTTTTAGTTAATAACTATTTAAATGGTGTGTTCTTTAAAGTTAATAGCAATTTAAAAATAGTATGTTCTTTGTAGTTAATAACTATTGAAATAGTGTATTTATTGTTGGTAATAACTATTGAAATAGTGTGTTCTTTTAAGTTAATAACTATGGAACTAGAATGTGTTCTTTGTAGTTAATAACTTTTGGAATAGTGTTCTTTGTAGTTAATAACTATTGAAATAGTGTTCTTTGTAGTTAATAACTATTGGAATAGTGTTCTTTGTAGTTAATAACTATTGAAATAGTGTTCTTTGTAGTTAATAACTATTGGAATAGTGTTCTTTGTAGTTAATAACTATTGAAATAGTGTGTTTTTTGTAGTTAATAACTATTGAACTAGACTGTGTTCTTTGTAGTTAATAACTATTTAGTGTGTTCTTTGACTAATAACTATTGCTAACATGCAATTATTATGTATATCAAAACAAGTATTGATTAGTCTCACTGATGCAGAGGTTTTAAAATGACTCATGTTTCCCTGAACATATACAAGCACTATTAGACTACTGTTTGGGTTATTAATTGTGTGTATTGTAGGAGAACCAATTTTCTGTTAATATGAAGTGGGTGTTCTTTATTACTATTTCAAATAACTATCTTACATCTAAAATCCACACAGGTTGTTCTGTTTTGATGGAGGTTTTAATTGTACTCCTCCTTTATATACTTCAAGGCTAAACAGATTTTTGAAGTTTTCTGAAGTCAGCCCAGAAAATGGGTTTAGGTTTAGGTGATGATGATGATGATGATGATGATGATAAAACTGATGTGAAATCATTTGTACTTATACATGATAGCAAAGTCAGATTCTTTTCATGAATAATGTTAGATGCATAAAACAGGTGTTAATGTACCACTCTAGTTTATGCTTGAGTGGGAATACCACTCATACAAATTTAGTGACCTCTACCCCCCTCCAGTACAGGTATATGCTTGACACCACTCATATAAGATTAGTGAATACCCAAGTGGGTGTAACTATGCATTTCAGATTGGTGAACCCATGAGTGGGTGTACCACTCTAGTATATCTTGACTGAGGTACCACTCATGCAAGATTGGTGAACATCCTCAAGTGGGTGTTACCACTACAGTATATACTTGAGTGGGTGTACCAATCATACAAGACTGGTGAACTGGAGTGGGTGTAACATTTTCACATACTTGTCAAGAAGCCTTGTCATCTAGTACTCCAGTTGTCCTTCTTTCTATTACCCATCTAATACCTCATTGTTATTGGTTATGTTGTATACCAATCAGAAATCATGTGACTTGTGGCTCAAGGAATACATTTTGAAATTGCATCTATGTTCATGTGTTTGTCAGTGACTAGTTTTAATATTGCATCTGTGTACATGTGCTTATTGTTGACTAGTTCTGACATTGAATGTGTAAATGTTAATTAGTTATCAATTATTTGATCTTGCATCTATGTTCATGTGTTTGTCAGTGTGCATGATTATCAATGTATAGCTATTTTGACATTGCATAGGTGCACACATTTATCAGTGTATATGTATTTATCAGAGCATGTTTATCAGTGTATGTGTATTTATTAGTGCACACATTTATCAGTATATGTGTTTACACGTGTATGTGTATTTATCAGAGCATGTTTATCAGTGTATGTGTATTTATTAGTGCACACATTTATCAGTGTATGTGTTTACACGTGTATGTGTATTTATCAGAGCATGTTTATCAGTGTATGTGTATTTACTAGTGCACACATTTATATGTTTACAAGTGTATGCATATTTATCAGAGCATGTTTATCAGTGTATGTGTATTTATTAGTGCACACATTTATCAGTGTACATGTGTATCAAATGTGTTTATCACCTGTTATAACTCCATGACCTTAAAAACTGGACAGAAAGAAGCATAACCAACAAATTTTGTAAAATCAACAAATAATTTATTTCTCTAACTGACAAAGTGAAAATTTAAATGGAACCTGCAGAACTGAATTAAATCCCAAATAATACTAAAGGTTTTATTACAAATTTAAAAGTATAGAATATTCCAAATGAATCACAATAATCTTGAATGTGATGATGTACCATGTCTTGAATTTGTTGATGTAGCAATAGTCTTCATGTACCATAATGATATAATCCAAAATGTCTCTGAATGAATCCTCAATCCCAAAGTTGTTTTAGTCTAAAAGTCAATGAGCACTTTGCAATTCCAATAAATAATTTAAATAAATAATTCCACTCCAAAAATAACTGAAAACAACTAAAAGTAATTCACACGGACTGATATTAAAGTAGGAATGATTTTTTTTTTTACCACAACCCTGTATAAAAACCTAAGACACAATAAGATGACCAGGATGTAGGTCACAAGTTCACTTCCAGAACATTCCAAGTCTGTAATTAAGGTTTAACTATAACTCAAAGTAAACCTATTTATAACTTACAGATAGGACAAAAAATACAGATAGGCAAAACTTTTACTCTCAATTATGGACAAAGGTCAAGTAAACAATTACAAATTATATAAATACACAACAGTTATTTTTACCTTGCTTCATCTGAGTACATGTGTTTACCACAGCACATTTTTCAGTGCTTAGTGCACTTCATCTTATACCAGTTTACATTTATTATTGACAAGATGTTTGATTGTATTAGACACTCCAGATGTTAGCATTGCTTTAACAACCCTGTAAAAAATTTCATTGGGATCAAAATGCTTTAACAATCCCTATAATAAATTTCATTGGGATTAGAAATGCTTCAACAACCATATTCATTGGGAGTCGAAATGCTTTAACAACCCCTATAATAAATTTCCTTTGAAATAGAAATGCTTTAACAACCATATAATAAATTTCATTTGGATTAGAAATGCTTCAACAACCATAATTTTCATTGGGAGTACAAATGCTTAAACAACCCCTATAATAAATTTCCTTTGAAACAGAAATGCTTTAACAACCTTTATAATTAATTTCATTGGGAATAAAAATGCTTTAACAACCGGTATAATAAATTTAATTGGGAATGCATTAATGCACATCTTTGTCAAACAGCCCAAACAAATATTCCAGTGAAAGCTAAAACCTAGCACCATTGACCTATTTCTTAGTTGGACTCCATTCTACACATTTTAATAAAAGTTCAAACTGCTAATGTCTGAACTCAACAACAGTATCTCGACATGACTGATGCTTTACTATCCAAATGGAATTTAAGATAAAAGAATTTGTAGTCTGACTGTTGATACTATCTCTTATATTATAAAGCATTAAGATTGTACCAGCTGTATTGGATGAAAAATCACCAACATTACATTTAGAATAGACCAAATAAGATTGTCAAATTTGGCACTGTACCAGCTGTATTGGATGTGAAATTGTTACTATTTCATTTAGAACAAACCAGATGCCACTAAGAGTTTTAGTGAAAACCCAATTTGATATGACCATCCATTCCAGAGAAATATTGACATTTTCAATGTTCTTTATGGCAATCATAGTTAAAGTCGGATTAACACTGTTTTCATTCGCAACCAACTAGATATTAGTATTCTGGTGAAAACCCTGTTAATGTGACTTTCCAGTTTTATGCTGGACCAATGAGACAAAGCTTTTTTATTAATAAAAACCAAATCTTGATATAGCCATCCTTTAATTTGAGAAACAATATGATCTTTAAGGTTGCTACGATGGTTGCCATATTAGTGGACTCGATGGCACTATTTTCATTTTGGATCAACTAGACCACACATTAAGTGAAAAATATGTCAATATGACTTTCCACTGAGGAGAAGCAATTAGATTTTCAAAATATTTGCCACAGTGGCCATCATATTGGCACCAGTTTCATTTATGTCCAAACAGACTTCGCAAGAAGTCTTCTACTGAAATTTCCATGCTGCCAAGAGCATCAACTCAAGTAACAACAAGATTTATATAATAGCTGCTAAAGTGGCCATACAATAATTCCGATTAGAATCATTTTCATTTAGAATAACTAGACTTCGTTAGAAGTCTTCTGTAAAAACCACAACAAGGAGTAGTGAAGACAAATTATCATGATGGAAAGACCATATTGGACATCAGAATGCAATCATTTTCATTCACAACCCACTTGACCATGACAAACTTTAGCTAACAGATAGACAAACTTTAGCTAACAGACCATCCCATAAGCTCTCCTGATCTATGACCAATAGAGCAAATAAGAAACATATCAATCAATCACAGATAACTTTGAATTTTAAATTTGATCTGACTGGCTGATAGTCAAAGCTCTTGTACTATTTACAGACATGTCACTGGTACAGTTATGGTATGGCCAGTGCCTTCATGTCAGGCACACCAAGATCAGTCAAATATTAACACTGACTCCAAGATCAAGGATAGCAGTCAAATATGTAAGACTGATTCCAAGATCAAGCATTGCAGTCAAATATTAACACTGACTCCAAGATCGAGCACTGCAATCAAATATGTAGAACCCACTCCAAAATCATGCATTGCAGTCAAATGTAACACTGACTCTGAGATAAAGCATTGCAGTCAAATGTAACACTGATTCCAAGATCAAGCATTGTAGTCAAATATGTAACACTGACTCCTAGATAAAGCATTGCAGTCAAATATGTAACACTTGATTCCAAGATCAAGCATTGTAGTCAAATATGTAACATTGATTTCAAGATCAAGCATTGTAGTCAATATGTAACACTGATTCCAAGATCAAGCATTGCAAATATGTAATACTTGATTCCAAGATAAAGCATTGTAGTCAAATATATAACACTGACTCAGAGATAAAGCATTGTAGTCAAATATGTAACACTGATTCCAAGATCAAGCATTGTAGTCAAATATGTAACACTGATTCCAAGATCAAGCATTGTAGTCAAATATGTAACACTGACTCCGAGATAAAGCATTGCAGTTAAATATGTAACACTCAGAGATAAAGCATTGCAGTCAAATATGTAACATTGATTTCAAGATCAAGCATTGTAGTCAATATGTAACACTGATTCCAAGATCAAGCATTGCAAATATGTAATACTTGATTCCAAGATAAAGCATTGTAGTCAAATATATAACACTGACTCAGAGATAAAGCAATGTAGTCAAATATGTAACACTGATTCCAAAATCAAGCATTGTAGTCAAATATATAACACAGACTCCAAGGTAAAGTATTGCAGTCAAATATGTAACACTGGCTCAAAGATCAAGCATTGTAGTCAAATTTGTAATACTGATTTCAAAGTCAAACATTGCAGTCAAATATACAACAGACTCCAAGGTCATGAGAATGCTGCAGAATGAATCATGATTGCTTCATTACAGCCTAGTCAGTCATACTGGAAGAAAAACATCCATCACAACTTTATATAAAACCCTACTGCAAACTTTCTGACCAATACCATGACCCCATGGTGAACATATCACATAATGAATTGCCTTAGCTTCATACAAGGTTTGAAGAAAATATTTATTGAGGGACTTGAGATATGCTGCATTAAAATAAAAAACTTGAACCTTTATAAATATTTGAAGAGATGCCAGAAAAGCTTCTAAGCTTGATGAAGTAAAACAAACAAACAACATGAAAGGCTCTGTTTTAATTGCATTATTACTAATTGGACTCCAAGTAGTTTATTTCTTGACAAGACGTCTGAAAGACATGTTGCTCTCACAGAAACATAATGAATAAAAACTGCACATATAAATAGCACTTTGGAAAATATTTCATCATCAGCTGATTTACTCAGCTCTCTTTGCTAGCAAAACTAAAAATTTAGCAATACAACCATTTGGTTTGATTATTCAAGCATACAACATAGCAACAAAAATTAAAACAAGCATATATGTATCTAAATTGTGCAACACTATGTGTACATATATTTTACTGTGATGCCACAGCAGACTCCCAGTAGAAGCATGCATGTTTAAGCTAAATCCATGGTATACTGAAACAATAAGATTATAGGGATTCAAATTTCCAATATGTGAATTAAAATAATGGTGAAAATGTACTTATTGATTCCCCTATTCCATGTTACTGTATGGAACTCTACCACAAGATGCTGACAGAAGGTAAACATCACATACTACCTGTCAAATTGCACTGACAATGAAACACAATCAAGCTAACCAGAATGCAACTAAATTGTCTACCTGAAATGGGATTCCTTTTGCATTTTTACAGTTGCATTGAATATCATGACAGATTAATTATATTTACCATAACTACAAGTAAATGTAGACCCATCTCTACTGTTACATAAGACAAATGCATATTGGACTCTACATTGTATATTTTGATATACCATATATATCTGTGTACAAGTTATTTACAAATACAACCAGTTTTGTTGTCACATAATGTACTGTAATCTGAGACCAAAGTCTATTAGGACCAATAAGTAAAACAGATCCTGATCTGTCAGAATATTATGCAATGTTAGACTGATGAATGTTGTCTGCAGCTAAAGCCAATTTTTATGCAAGTATATATGGTAACATGTACAGCATAAAGCCAATTTTTATGCAAGTATATATGGTAACATGTACAGCATAAAGCCAATTTTTATGCAAGTATATATGGTAACATGTACAGCATAAAGCTAATTTTTATGCAAGTATATATGGTAACATGTACAGCATAAAGCCATTTTTTTTATGCAAGTATATATGGTAACATGTACAGCATAAAGCCATTTTTTTATGCAAGTATATATGGTAACATGTACAGCATAAAGCCAATTTTTATGCAAGTATATATGGTAACATGTAGAGCATAAACCTTGATCTGCCAGTCCATTATGCATTAGCAAATCTGATTTTTTTTACTAGGGTGGACATTTTAATGTCTCTACTATGGTAGACATTTTAATGTCTCTACTATGGTAGACATTTTGATGTTTCTACTAGGGTAGACATTTTAATGTTTCTACTAGGGTAGACATTTTGATGTTTCTACTAGGGTAGACATTTTGATGTTTCTACTAGGGTGGACATTTTAATGTTTCTACTAGGGTGGACATTTTGATGTTTCTACTAGGGTGGACATTTTAATGTTTCTATTAGGGTGGATTATATCTGGTTTTGTATTATGGAATTTAATGTGAATTTTCAGCACACGGACAGGCTATATATGGCATCGAGTATATTTTATGGAGGAAGAAACACCAATCCATGGGAAGCAACTGTCAAACTTTCTCCATACTCCAAGCATGCTGGTAGATAGAGGAAAGATGTGTTTGTGATCTGTAAGGGTGAGCACCTTAGGCCACTTGGCTCTGTTCCTACTTTGGTGCGTGATATTTGCTAGTACTACAAATTTTAAAAAAAATTTACTATCAGAATTGGAATGCATTTTAGTGTCCATAAGTACACAGCCTTACCAAAGTAACCAGAACTTGTTTTTATGGCCACCCCTTATAAAGTTCACCTGCTAAATAATACTCAGATAGAATCCCAACACTTCTGATGCATGTAGTGGGGGTCAATGGCTAAACATGTCCCAGGTCCCTATGTATTTGGTCTCAAATATACATTTATATGGCAGGTTAGTATAGATTTACTACAAGCCAAGAATTTTACTGTTTTGCTTTATGTAAACAGCAAGAAAACCCAAAGAATTATAAAGTCTTGCATGCTGCATGTTTGATTAAGATGTGGTTTCACTTTCTAATAACCTTATCAAAGTGTACATGGATATGAATGATTGGGGCTTATTGATTCTGCATTTAAAGAACGACAGCTATCAAAATTTGGGACTTGTGACCATAAAAAAAAATCGTATTAAAAAAATGTTATGAAGATTTTAAAATGACATTGACCTTTCCTGAGGGTCAAAGGGAAGATAAAAGTGCATGTATACAAAGGGCAGAGCTTCCTGATTCCTGGTATGAAGTCTAACCCTCCCAGGTCTTGGAAATGTTACCATAAACACAAAAGTCTTGACGAATCTTCACCATAACTGATGAAATAAGTGATACTTGTTTTACTTATGCTAAATCTGGCTAGACGAAATTGAATCTATTTTCTAATTATTTAAGCTCAAAATTCTAAATGTATACTGCACCAGCTTTCTACGGGTAACCCTTGGTCTCCCAACTTTCATCTCTGAGCTAACTTAATATAAAGGTGATCTTCCAAGCATAACCTGTTTATAAAGGACATTTTGGCATCTCCAGGGTGACCACTATACACAGGTTACTTGTATATACCTCTGGACAATCTCTGAAGGCTTTAGAAATTTGTTTTATCAAATCAGAACTCAACACTAGGCGTAAATACACATGATGTCAATAACACAATAAAAATAGTAGACATATAATGAATACTTTGCTCATTAGCATAAATAAGCCTTTTCACTAACATTTGTGAATGGAATGTTAAAGGTACAAATTAAACCTATATAAATAACTAGAATTTAAGAGTGACAAAAATCCTGTGAAAAACGTAGCAAACGTTCCTTTGGAACATAATCATGTTTGAAACAAATTAATATCAATAGATTTAAAAAAAACAAAAAACACTGCAACTTTACAATTGATGGTTCACCATCTTGAATCCCATCAAAATTTCACATATTGACCAGTATTATCTAGACTCTCCCATCCTAGATTCAAGGTTTGTAAGCTACAATCCATCACATGTATTATCTAGACCCTCCCATCCTAGATTCAGGGTTTCTAAGCTACAATCCATCACATGTATTATGCATTTTACAGCTATAACAAAATGAATAAAGCTCAAATCAAAATATTTCTACAAATACTAAATGCCACTGAAATGTTTGTAACCTTGGACCCTCTCTACAACTTCGAGAGAGGGAATCAAACATAGTACCTCTCAGTGTGAAACATAGTACCTCTCATTGTCAACATGTGGCCATTCAGGCAAGTATACAAGTGGCACTGGTTTATGAGAAGAACCATTAATTGTTGTTGTTATAGGGTTTAACACCATTTTTGAGCACAAGATAGGCTATACATGGCGGCCAGTTTAAATGGCAGAGGAAGAACGAGGAAAAGCCCCGGAAAGAACCACCAAACCATGAGAAGCTACTGGCAAGCATTCTCACATACCCACACTGGCTGAACATGAGACTCAAACCCAAGCAGATAGAAGTGAGATGGCAATGATCCATAATGGTGAGTCACTTAGACCATTGTCAAAACTCACTTATAAGTTGGATCCAACTGCAACCCTGATCTTTCATCACATATTGCACCAGCAGGTCTAAGTTAAAGTTTTTTTCTATTTATTACTCCTTACAAAGCGCAGTTAGCAGTATAGATCTGTCTTATAAACAGTTAAATATGGCAATGAATTCATAGACAACACACATGGTATAGATCTGTCTTATAAACAATTACATATGGTATTGAACCTGTAGACAACACACATGGTAAAGATCTGTCTTATAAACAAATACATATGGTATTGAACCTGTAGGCAACACACATGGTATAGATCTGTCTTATAAACAGTTACATATGGTATTGAACCTGTAGGCAACACATGGTACAGATCTGTTTTATAAACAATTACATATGGTATTGAACCTGTAGGCAACACATGGTACAGATCTGTTTTATAAACAAATACATATGGTATTGAACCTGTAAACACACATGGTATAGATCTGTCTTATAAACAATTACATATGGTATTGAACTTGTAGACAACACACATGGTATAGATCTGTCTTATAAACAATTACATATGGTATTGAACTTGTAGACAACACACATGGTATAGATCTGTCTTATAAACAATTACATATGGTATTGAACCTGTAAACACACATGGTATAGATTTGTCTTATAAATAATTACATATGGTATTGAACCTGTACACAACACACATGGTATAGATATCTCTTATAAGCAATTAAATATGGTAATATATTTGGAGAAAATATGCATGGTCTTATAAACAAATACATATGGTAATGAACTTGTAGTCAATATGAATGTTACCACAATATCTCTAATGTTTTAAAGTGTGAAGACAATAACTGGGTATCCCTTTCACATGCTACATGGTCAAGTGGGGCTTACATAGTTTGCTTGGCTGACACTATGCTTTCTGAAATGTAATTCTTTTCTCTTTTATTTTTATTAATGCAAATCATAAAGCAAAAGAAGATCAAGTTCACTGAAGACTTCCTTCCTTGTCAGGATGCTTTTCGTTGAATTTGATCAAATTCTAGGCTGCACTTTTCAGAAGTAGACAGTTGGGGCATGTCAATTTTCAATCTGCAGGCATGTTTGTATGAGTTGATCTATTGACATACACAGCACATTTGTTAATTTTCAATCTGCAGGCATGTTTGTGGGAGTCGATCTATTGACATACACAGCAAATTTGTTAATTTTCAATCTGCAGGCATGTTTGTGGGAGTTGATCTATTGACATACACAGTACATTTGTTAATTTTCAATCTGCAGGCATGTTTGTGTGAGTTGATCTATTGACATACACAGTACATTTGTTAATTTTCAATCTGCAGGCATGTTTGTGTGAGTCGATCTATTGACATACACAATACATTTGTTAATTTTCAATATAGTCATTTTTCAATATCTACTTTTTAATTTTCAATGTATAAATGTAGCAATATTCGTAAGTGACTTACAGTTCATGTCTGAAATGACATTTTTATTATGCTTTGTCAAAACTGGTCAACTTCTGTGAAGTTGTTTTTGGAGATGTCAGAGTTTTAACATTTTTTCCAGTAATGATGGCCATATTTGATGATTGATTGGATTCATTTGTACAAACTTAAAAGGTCTTCATGCCTGGTTGGTTTCTACCAAATTTGGTTGAATTCTGCTCTGTAGTTTTAAGAAATAGTCATCAGTTTTTTGTAATGGGGTCTTAAGAAGGATCATCAACAATGGTATACAATTAAAAGACCTTCATCCCATGTTGCTCACTTCCATATTTTGTCCAATTCTGTGGAATTTTGGTTAAAAGTCATTTAAACACTTTCTCTTTTCAGTAAAATGGCCATGTTGGATGATGTATTGGCATCATTGGTATAAACTTGAGGCTTTCACAATGAAATGCTTGTGAAATTTGGTCAAATTCTGTTCAGTGCAGAACTTATTTTGAAGGAATCTTTTTACACTTCTTGTTTCCATAAAGGTGGCATTAGTTGACGTAATGACAGTTTGGCATCATTGTTAAAAACTTGGAAGACCTTTGTTCCAGGATGCTTTTTAATTGAGTCAAGTGCTGCTCATCATTTCTTTTTACTAACTGTTTCAAGGTTTGTCCATTTTTATTAATTAAAGCTACATTTTTTATAGTGGACTAAATTCTGTTAATCAGTTTTTTGAGTTTTTTTAAGGGCTTTCCATTATTAGTAATAGCTACCATTATACATAAAAGTGGACCTTAAGTTAGATATTGTTTTGACTGGAAAGGTTTGCGAGTATGCTCTCTGCAATGTTTGGTTTTAATTCATTGAGTGGTTTCTGAGAAGGTGAAAAAAGCAGCTGTGATGTACTATTTGTTAATGCATAACAGTACTGTATGCTCACACAGCATTACAGACCTGTGTTGTATGCTCACAAGGCATTACAGACCTGTGAGCCAAAAGGGCAAAAACTCCAGAAAGGGATGGAAGATTGAAATAAAAAAAAAAGATAAAAGCACACAATAAATATCTGCCTCCTTCTCATCTGACTTCAACTACTTCCCAATTGTAACCTTCTTTCAAAGTATCAGTCTAGAAATATGGAACAGGTTCCAACTACTTGCCTGCAATTTTTATATTTTTAAACACTTACCTGCCATTACATACCTGAATTTACAAATAAAAGCACTAGTACTCAAATTTAAATTCAATTGTATATAATCTATTCTATTCCATAAAAGCCTGAAATCTTAATAAATTAGCCAGACTCGATAAAATGTAGCATTTTATAATTCTTGACCAAACAAAGGAATACTAAACAGACAACATGTGATAATATGCATACATAATGTGATGATATGCATACATGTGAAAATTCAGATTTTTTTAAAACAGGAAACTCACAACCATATATACAGTTAAAATTGTGCTACAGAACACAAAAAAACATATTCTAAATTATTCTGTATTGATAATTCAAATGCTAAAAATACCTGCATTAAAGGACTATTTATCTCAAGAAACCAATTTCTTTGTTAGTCTCTTATTATTGTATATAATAAAAATACATTTACATGTGAACTGTATTTACTACTATTTTATATGGACACATATTTCCATGTAACATTGAGACAATATCGTATGCGATTAATACTATTCTTTTTGTTACTAAAATAAATTTTTCTAAGTACTGGTTGGATGCCAACCTGTGTACCAATAATTTACCCCACTTGTGACTAGTTTCTTGTGAGTAACATTACAAACTAGTATGAGATCATACTGGGCCAAGAGTGAAAATACAATGTTGCTGTAACAAGACATTATTATGCTGGGTAAGTAGGTCACTGTCACATTATTTTAATGACAAGATACTCAGTGCTATTTGACCATTCTTCCACATAACTACAGTACCATTTCTATGTTGCCAGTTATGTTGTAAATAGTATAATTATACTCCTGTTACATAAAACTCTTGTTCAATGGTTTGATATTTGACCTTTTAAATTCAAAATCAAATATTTTTCTGGTTTTAATTGCAAGCTTACTACAAAATGTGGGCTTGGAAAAAAGACTGAGAATTCAACTTATTTTGTGAAAATCACTTTTCTTCATTAAGTCTTGGTGATTTGCCCTTGTTCCTTTTGACCCCAAAATTGATACACATTGTTTTGTCTCAAATGTCTTTCACACAGTTCACAGCATGCACTTGTGTCAATAATAGAAACTGTTTGAATCCCTCTTACCCTGACTTTTGACCTTTTAGCCCACAGTCTACAGTTCCTATCTCAAAAGCAAGGCATCTAGTCAAGACAACTGTTGTATAGAGCAGACTTTTGATGAAATTTATTTTCATTCTTTTAGTCCCAGAAATCTGACCTTTGATCCTCATAAGTGTCTTCCTTGTATCAAAGCAGACCATTCACAAAGTCTAGTCAAAGTATGTGATACAAAACCCAAGACATTGTGTAGAAATCATTTTCCCACCCCCATCCTAATCAGATGTCTTTCAAGTGCAAAGCAATTTAATGTCTGGTCAAATGGAAAAGGCTTTCGTATGTTCAGTTTCTGTGACCTTGATCTTTGACCTTTTGAGTTAAAAACTGATAGGCTTTTTTCTTTGACCCAACTGCTACTTAAAAGGAATGACAGTAAAGAATTTGAGCAGAAATAAAATAGGACAGATGGACAAACATAATGTGCTTGGCTGTACTTCGGGTATATAAAATACAGGCTTCTCACATAAAAATGGCAGGATACAATGTGTCAAGAGATCAATATGGCCATCAGTAGGGTAAACTCATTGTATGAACATTTACAACTAAGTCGGTTTCACTGCAAACCATGTAACTAATAGTACACACCTTCTCTGTCAATGCTTTTACTATTAAAATGAAGTACAAATGATGACATGTTAATAGTATTCATTCTTGTGTAATGCTTGCCCAACTATGATCATAAACCCAGATCGACCCTTGCATAAAGCATGTTATTCACTTTAAATATTGGCTTCTCACAATGACCCAGATCTGCATTTAGTTACTGCATTCTATTCACTTCAAATACTGGCTTCTTATATAGACCCAGATCTACCCTTGGATTAAACACAATATTCACTTCAAATACAGGCTTCTCACATAAACCCAGATCTACCCTTGCATAAAGCATGCTGTTCACTTTAAATACTGGCTTCTCACATAGACCCAAATCTGTCTTTACATACTGAACACTATTCCCTTCAAAAGATACATTCTCAAAGTTAGGCATACATTAACAGTAAAAACAATAAAGTGATTTGAGCAAGTTATGCTTGACCAACACCAATGAAAAGGTGATATACAAGTAGTAATGTGAATTAGGCTGTTATTAACAACAAAATCAATACTAATGGAACATTTCAACTTCTATACAGATTTTATTTTAAACACGATATTTGCACCATATCAAGGTTGCTGAACTACAAAATAAAATAAATTTAATAAATAGCAACTGGATAAAAACAACTTTTGTGCACTCAGAACAAAGTAAGGAAAATCTATTTTTTGTATGTAATATTTATTATCTATGATTTTTAAGCTTGTAATTTAAAAGACTGTGCTGGATGGTCATGACAAATTCACAGCTTACCTATAGATGTATCTGAACTTTGACTTGCAAAATTAGTGAGCATTGAAAACCTCATTTAGAATATGGTAATAATAATGATGATGATATTAATAATAATAATAATAATAATAATAATAATAATAATAATAATAATAATAATAATAATAATAATAATAATAATAATAATAATAATGTGCTAGCCTTTTTAACATGAAATGATGTGAAAAACAGCATGGATCCCAATGTGCCTAGGTATTATGGGATGGCAGATTGATGCATGTCATATACATGTAGATCCAAATCTCTATAATGAAAAAATCATGGGCCCTGACAGGCCAAAGTATGGCAGATTTTGACTTGTGATGTTAGAGCTTAGGTCCTTGACCCTTTTAGTTAGACCCAGATTAGGTTTGTGGTATTAATCATGTAACCAATCAAATACCATAAAAACACATAAATAATAATCATGTAACCAATCAAATACCATAAAAAACACATGGGTAGGAAATGTCAAATCATTGATACTGATCTCTATCTACTGAACATGAAGAAAATATTGATCAATTTTTGTAAATTTTACTTATTGCTCTTTTAATCATCTAAAAGGAAAGTTTTAGTTGAGATATGAGACTCAACTACAATAAATTTGCAACTCTTAAATTAATAAAGAGTCACATTTTGTTAAGTTCTGTAAAAAAAAATGTACATAACAACAATTGTCGCACACCTCTTGGAGTAATGTTTTAATGACCTTTCAAGGCTGGTTATCTTAAAAGTAAAGGTAATTTATGCAGAAAATGAAATTAATTTGGAAAAGTATTTTATAACAGTCATTTCTCAAATGAAGATAAAACAAGTATTAACCACGTAACAGCCCACCCTGATGCATCTTCTTAACTTTTCAGAACATCCCTCAGTAACTCATGCCCTTAAACTGGCCTGTTTTTTGCACCCCATTGTGCACAGGTTAACCCTTGACCTCATACAAATGCCTTTTGGCATCTCTACTGCATTTGCTTACCTTCGCCTTTTGGTTTTTCTGTAAACAGCAGCCATTTTGAGAGGGTTTTTGTAGTGCCACCTTTGGGGAAAACCCCCTATTAGAAACTACATTCATTGGTGTGAATGACCATTAGGTCACTGTTTATACTCTGGTCAAAATCTGCTATTTAAAGTAAGAAGGTTGTAACTGTGTGTCTCCAAAATGGCGGCACTGATATCGTTCAGTACTTGCTATGATTTGAATCACAACTATGAAATCTTTAATAACTAAGGCACAGGCTCTGATACTGATGTAGGAAGCCATTAAGTAATTATCAAATTCAGCTGATTTAGTGATGCAGACTCAGACAAAGAACTTGTAAATTTTGAGCATGAGAAATTGTCACTACAGTTGATCACGTGGCTTCACTGACTTGCTGGTGAATGAGTTCTCTCAAGATTTTAAAGCACACACAAAATTATTTTGCAAACAAAAATTATATAGCTATAATGACCATAATTTACTCTTAAATCTTTCCATACATAATATATGTGTACCAAAGTCTTAAAATGGTTAAAATTGCTGTTAAACGTAACATTCACTTCACTGCTTAACTGGCCTATGTGTAGCGGACTGCATTGGGTAACTTATCTACATGCATATCAAAGGGCTAAAAAGCCATACACTCTATGAGGGAAAGGGTTAATGAGGTTGAGGTGTAGTTTCATGCATTAACTTTTAATATACATACATTAATGGTGAATATATGTACATTAACTGTGAATATACATACAATAACTGTTGATATGGATACATTTGTTACGAACTGAAGATCTGAAAATGAATTTTGAGTGAAAGTATCAGAAATTTGCACAATAATTATAGCTTGTATAATAGCTTGTATTATAGCTTGTATAATAGCTTGTAGCCTGTTGACTCCAGATACATTTTTTGATGATACAGGGAGTCTTGACTAGAACTGTCACTCTGTAGCATCAAAGTGGAATTGAAACACGTATGGATGATAGCATGAGTCCTATATTGACTCCAGATCAAAAATTTTGCATTGGAATGTATCAAATTTACTGTGTAGCTATAAAAACAGATGATTAGCCATGTTTCTCATTCTATACAAAAAGCTTGGCACAACAATTTCAAAAATAGTCACAGTAATCATGTAAAAATGGCTCTCACCCATAAATCAACATCTGAACACACAACTAATGCTAGACAAGATTATCTTTCTATCCATGACTGGCATTATTATCAAAATAAGATTTTATCTTCAGATATATCATCACATTCACATCTACATATTCTCAAACAAAAGCATTAATTAGAGTATGTCTTATATTCATCCCATACAACAAGAAAAATGCTGTCAGTGATGCTCAGTTGGGACAAGGATCTTTATTCATATGTTTGTACTCAATTGGGACAAGGACCTTTATTCATACATTTGTACTCAATTGGGACAAGGATCTTTATTCATACATTTGTACTCAATTGGGACACAGCATGTATAAGGGCCTGGTTCTCTGCACGTAACTGGTCATTCTCTATGTCTATATCGTCAAGGTCCTGAAAAATAGAAAGAATAAATTTCTCTTAACATTTTAAATTTGTTATGGAAACATTTATTTCATGAAGAATTTGATGCAAGAGTTGTCTGTCCTGTCTTATAAGATGAGTCAAACTGCAAACAACAAAGATCCTGATATGGCATAGCATAATGCACCTGCAGATCAGAGTCAATGGTGTTCATTCTACTGATAACTAACAAAATGAACCAACCCAGATCTGCTGTGCATTAAGCCACACAGATCTAGGTCAGTGCTGATTGCAACTGGTCTTTCCTTATAAGGGAGTATATATGGCATGTAATTGAATCTCTCTATCATCACCTTCCACATTTCAGGGTTTAGACTAAACTTGTCCGATTATTACCTTTATCAACATCATGATATAATAACATAAGAATAATGTTGAATAAATGATATAAATAAATGTTGTCATCTTGCTTTCCTTATTATTGTTTCCAACTGGCAGTAAAGATATTAAAATTTCAGGAACCTTTTACCAGGTACCTGCTGATCCCAATTATCAATTAACTTGGCACTAGATTAAGGGAAATTGTATTAAATGTGAACCTGAACTTCCTTGTTGCAAGTTCATTTACACGGAGGAGACTAAGCATAATTATTACTAATATAAATGGCATAAAAAGTGTCATCTGAGCAAACAAATAAGCAATATATATATATATATATATATATATATATATATATATATATATATATATATATATATATATATATATACATGCCATAATTACAGAAAACTATGAAAAACTTATAATTATGTTTCTTACTTACCTGGATCTGCAATTAAAATTCTTGTCAACAATCAGCTAACTCCATATGGATTAGTAGTTAGTAAGAGTAAATTGATAAATTATTTATGCATAACACTTTAACTAGTCTACGTACAACCTTCACTAGTCTACATACAACTTTCACTAGTCTACATACAACCTTCACTAGTCTACATACTACTTTAACTAGTCTACGTAAAACTTTAACTAGTCTACATACAACTTTAACTAGTCTATGTACAACTTTAACTAGTCTATGTACAACTTTAACTAGTCTATGTACAACTTTAACTAGTCTATGTACAACTTTAACTTGTCTACGTACAACTTTCACTGAAGTCCATGAACATCAGTCAAATTCTTCTTTCAAAATTTGTAAAGTGCTATTTATGTATCCTGTTTCCTATTGCAACATGGTTTTATGTATAACAAAATCCTTCTAACATTTTTCAGTCATATAACACACAAGTCACAACAATAAAAACCATTTTTCTTAATTTCTGATGCCAATGTTTTCAATGTACATGCATGTACAAAAATAAAATGAGACATGGTTCCCACGTTCAAGAAACCTATTTTCTTGGAACTGTTTCATGTACAGTTAATAATTTAGAACCGAGATATAAAAAAAAACACAAATGCTGAGAATTCTGTGCAACTAGTTTCACATTTACTGACTGCTTCTTCAAGAACAATATGTTTTGAAAGAAATAGATGTCTTTATTTTTTTTACAATAACCATGTCACTGATGTAACATCATAAATTAATTAGAGTGAGAGCATGAAATGGACAATGGTCTTGCTCTGAAATATTTACAAAGATATAATCTAACCTTTTACCAACCAGACCTACAGCAGCACTCAATGATCATTTGGTTCCCAGTATGCAGAACAATCTTGTTAACTAGATAAACTCCTGCCATTTACAATTCAACTGTAGAACACAATACTTACCAAAATTAACAAAACCATCTGGGAATCCCATTTATCCTAGAGTTCTAACACAGTGACTGATAATCAGTAATGCCAAGTTCAACATAACCCACTGGGAAACAAACTGTACTCTAGTAGTTTAAATAACAATGAATTCTTAAATTATGTTTCTAATAATATTATACTGTACATGTAGCATACTGTACATGTAACATACTGGACCCTTCCTTTAGAATGTAAACAATATACAGCTCTAAGACACCATGTTCTGTTCATTATACCATTCTGGCTGGCCATTAAGACATTATTTGGCAATTCCATGCACTCAAATGAAATTACTAAGTGTATTTTATGGCTGTGCAGACATTCCAAAAATCTGAAAACATTGTTCAAATTAAAACCCTCATCACAACCTGTGTACTAGTGATGTCCGACATTCACCATATCAGGAAGAGGTAATATCATCAGCCAATGATGAATAGGTCATTGGTTGTATATACTAACAGACAGCCAATGATGAATAGGTCATTGGTTGTATATACTAACAGACAGCCAATGATGAATAGGTCATTGGTTGTATATACTAACAGACAGCCAATGATGAATAGGTCATTGGCTGTATATACAAACAGACAGCCAATGATGAATAGGTCATTGGTTGTATATACTAACAGACAGCCAATGATGAATAGGTCATTGGTTGTATATACTAACAGACAGCCAATGATGAATAGGTCATTGGCTGTATTTACAAACAGACAGCCAATGATGAATAGGTCATTGGTTGTATATACTAACAGACAGCTGATGATGAATAGGTCATTGGTTGTATATACTAACAGACAGCCAATGATGAATAGGTCATAGGTTGTATATACTAACAGACAGCCGATGATGAATAGGTCATAGGTTGTATATACTAACAGACAGCCGATGATGAATAGGTCATAGGTTGTATATACTAACAGACAGCCGATGATGAATAGGTCATTTGTTGTATATACTGACAGCCAGCCAATGATGAATAGGTCATTGGTTGTATATACTAACAGACAGCCAATGATGAATAGGTCATTGGTTGTATATACTAACAGACAGCCAATGATGAATAGGTCATTGGTTGTATATACTAACAGACAGCCAATGATGAATAGGTCATTGGTTGTATATACTAACAGACAGCCAATGATGAATAGGTCATTGGCTGTATATACTATCAGACAGCCAATGATGAATAAGTCTTTTGTTGTATATACTAACAGACAGCCAATGATGAATAGGTCATTGGTTGTATATACTAACAGACAGCCAATGATGAATAGGTCATTGGCTGTATATACAAACAGACAGCCAATGATGAATAGGTCATTGGTTGTATATACTAACAGACAGCTGATGATGAATAGGTCATTGGTTGTATATACTAACAGACAGCCAATGATGAATAGGTCATAGGTTGTATATACTAACAGACAGCCAATGATGAATAGGTCATAGGTTGTATATACTAACAGACAGCCGATGATGAATAGGTCATTGGTTATATATACTAACAGACAGCCAATGATGAATAGGTCATTGGTTGTATATACTAACAGACAGCCAATGATGAATAGGTCATTGGTTGTATATACTAACAGACAGCCAATGATGAATAGGTCATTGGTTGTATATACTAACAGACAGCCAATGATGAATAGGTCATTGGCTGTATATACTAACAGATAGCCAATGATGAATAAGTCATTTGTTGTATATACTAACAAACAGCCAATGATGAATAGGTCATTGGTTATATATACTAACAGACAGCCAATGATGAATAGGTCATTGGTTGTATATACTAACAGACAGCCAATGATGAATAGGTCATTGGTTGTATATACTAACAGACAGCCAATGATGAATTGGTTATCTCCTCATAGACAAAATCTTGAGATGAAGTGAGCTCTGATTTTTCTAAACTTGGCAATAGCCACAGCCTGGTCACAATGGACAAACAGCAAGAAAGATCTAGTCTTAAGGGAATGTAGACAGTCATTTTTGATAAACCAATCAATAAAATATTGTAGGATTGGGATAACTTGTGAAATTTTAATAGGCTGCAACTAATTTCATGACCCTGGTAAAAGTTTTGGGTGCAGAGGATCAGATGAATGGCAGAGCTTGAAACTGTAAGATCAGGTTTATGGCATTCCTGACTGAGACTGTAGTCTCCATCTTGAATGATTCCTCCAACAGAAATCTGTCTAGGGAGGAAAGGTTGATAATCAAATGAGGAAGGAGCAAAAGATCTCACTGACAGTTTGCCTATAAAGTTTATTAGAACTGGAAAGAATTTTAGCGTCACCAGAATCTTAAGGTTTCAGATACAGGTAGTTAGGTATGAGGTCCAAGTCCAGCTCTCTTCCTCACTACAACCTTCATTGACTGGGGAGAACAGGCAAGGGACATGAAGAGATAAGTACCACCTACATTGACAGGTGAGAAAGGCCATGAGACATGAAGGGATAGGTAGCACCTTCATTGACAGGTGAGAATGACAAGGGGACACAAGGGATAGGTACCACCTTCATTGACAGGTGAGAATGGCCAAGGGACATAAAGGGATAGGTACCACCTTCATTGACAAGTCAGACAAGTGAGAATGAACAAGGTCATGAAGGGATAGTGTACCATATCAGAATATTCTGTATCAAATTTGTTTTCATCAATGAGGACAAAAAATAATGTCTTCATCCCACTCTCAATTCTTCATCTAATCAAGGTTCAACTGGCAAGAGTCCAGGTCTAGACAAAAGTTGGCAGAGCAGGGCTGAACATTGGAAGATTTGATGTCCGGATAAGATAGGTGATGATGTCACTCAGCGTTCAAATTGAATTAATTCTGTCCTTGACAAGTAATTGTAACAGTAAAGAAAATTTGTATTGTTTTCCTTTTGATTACATGTTAGTACATTTTCCCTTCTTTTGTAACCAAGTAATTGATTTCTTTTCATTTTAATTTCTGTTGTTAAACTGACTAAATTTTATATCTGTTCATTGAAAGGGGGCTCATTGTGTTATTCATTATACTTGTTCAGAGATCTGCATTCTTCTATCTATCCACACTGGGTAATTTACACTGTGGGAGGTCATTCTCTAGCAACGAATCTGAAACCGTAGTGGAAAGGTTGGTGTGTGGTTGAATGCCACCAATTTACAACACTGTTTAACTCACTGGAGGTTTTTGTCATTTTCGCATAAAATGTGAGTAGGAAACCCATATTGGGAGCTATTTCTGAATGCATCCTAATACATCTATTTCCAAGATATTTTTGGCATCATCATCAAGCTACATCTGTCTACCTTTCTATAATACCACCCACTTTATTGTGTTGTACATTACACTACAGAGCTCAGAAGTAGGGTACCACCACCTGCCCCATAAATGTGGTGACAGGATTTAATGAGTTGGAGTGGTATGCATAAACAATTTATTAATTTCCTTTGTGTCTATACTCTTGTATTAAGCAGTAATTCACATGGATTTAATGGATTTGCAACAAAAATTTTAACTGCAATCGAGGTAAGTAGCAAAAATAAAGGTACATTAATTAAAACAAATATGTATGTAATTCATATAGTTCTTTGTAATAATGGCATGTTATATGTAGATTGCTCTTTTAATGCTAAGATCACACTTTTTACCACTTATATTAGTAATAAATTATGCTTCTACCTCTTTTAGGGGTTGGCAACAAGGCAGTTCAGGTTTACATTTAATACAATTTTGTTTTGATTGGATACCTGGTAGAAATTTTCAAACATCTCTATCCACTTTCCACATCAATGCCCTCACTACCATGCCACCAAGAACCCATCAGTGGAAGACCCCACATTACGTTGGGATTCTGAGGGATAAAATGGAAAGGGAAATGCTGATCCCATTCCATAATCTGGCATCTGTAAATCAATTCCCAGTCCTCTAAAAAATCAAATGGCAGTCTGGACTCAACCCCATCCCTAATGGCTCCAATGACTGGTGCCCAATGTGATTAGTGCCTGGTTGCCAGGCAATGACCCATCAAGCAACTCCATCCAATCTGTAGGGTGACTCTTCCCCAGTATGCAATTATATCTGAGCTTTCCCCATACAGGGAGAATCAATCCCATTACTGTGATCAGGTCCCAGTGACTGAAAGTGTACTTCTCTCCCTTTAAGGTGTGTCATTAACCAACTTTCAGCACACACAGCTGTGAGCCAGTAAAAATATTTCAAAACAAAAAAAACTTTTATGCAGCTAAAAGGATACTCAAGGCAATGAATAGCCTATGTCTATGCTAATATAATAATTTCAGTAAGAATTCACCATGCTTTGGTCTTTTCACAAGTTTAAATGCAAAAATATTGTAGCAATGTTAAGTTCAGTAGAGAAAAATACCAGATAATAAAGTCAACTAGGCTTAACAAAAACTAGAGACCACTAAATTAGCAAAAACCAGTAGGTTCCATTTTTAATAGACGCAGAAAAAAATTCAAGGAAGTCTATCCAAAATTAATATTGCAAAATATTAAAACAGAACCTGTCTTTGATAACCAAGCAAGGGATACGAGGGTAAAAAGTTATGTATGTCTAAAAATAGCATAGTTCATGATGCAAGTAATGTGAATTAAATGATCTGAAACGAACAATAAAAAGGATAATCGAAAATCCACAGATTGCAAGGACATGGAAAATTAAACAAAATACCTACCTTTTGCAAGAAAACTACAATCAATTATCAATCACTGGCACCATGTATATAGGGTATGAACATAAAATGTGCTATTCATTATGTTTACTGAACAAATGCAAGATTATTTAATTAGTATACTTGTAAGTGTACCTTGTTCATTATGAAACTCTTTTTAGATGTCAGTTATATAAGGATATATTCAAAGTTTGATCAAAATTGGACCAAGGCCAGCAAATGGTAATAAGGATGGCCAATCATATGCAAGATCACCTAATTAATATGCACAGATTCCGCACACTACTGAACTCAAGATTTGTACCATACAAACCTATAATCCAAGCTTGACTGAATCAGATCAAAAATATTGCTTGCTTGCATGCACGCACACGCACGCACAATAACAATACAATTGCAGATATGAACAATGCACAATAGCAAGCAGGTTTATACCACTGGTATAATGGCTAGGTCAGTTAAAACTTTTAAACAAAACCTTCATGCAAATTTCCTATGACTTTGACCTGATGGTCATTTGGACAAGTAAGCATGCATAGAATGAACTGTCTTAGCCTCATAATGAGTTACTATGAGAATCAAGCAAAGTGTAAGGAGACAGAAAACAAAAATTCAACCAAGACCAAAACATAAAGTTTATAATGATAGACCTTTACCCCTAGGTTATTCATGTCCATTATGACAAGTATCTATCATGGGATTGAATAAATAGAAGCAAATAAAAAACTTTTTCTAAAAACTCTAACCAATTGATGGCACTGAAGCTGCCAGAAAAGTGAATACTACATCTGTTGCTGACAAAAATAGCATATTGGTAATACTCCAAATAAAATGTCTATACATGGATGAAGACAGAGATAAATCAGACTGTAATCAATGGCTACTTAAATGACCTGTTTAACACTGGGACAATTTATCATTTCAGAATTTTTATTTCAATTAGAACCACAAAGGAAGTGTATTTGCTGACACTTGGAAACAATTTACAAATCAAAGAATGTTCTCATACTTTAAATAAAAATCAAATTTCTTAAAATCTGCTCAAGAAGTTATTGCCACATGCAAGACAGAATTTATTGTGTGGAACCACATCCTGTCTGTGACAGACAGAACCACATCCTGTCTGTGACAGACAGAACCACATCCTGTCTGTGACAGACAGAACCACATCCTGTCTGTGACAGACAGAACCACATCCTGTCTGTGACAGACATAACCACATCTTGTGACAGACAGAACCACATCCTGTCTGTGACAGACAGGACCACATCTTGTGACAGACAGAACCACATCCTGTCTGTGACAGACAGAACCACATCCTGTCTGTGACAGACAGAACCACATCCTGTCTGTGACAGACAGCACCACATCCTGTCTGTGACAGACAGCACCACATCCTGTCTGTGACAGACAGAACCACATCCTGTCTGTGACAGACAGAACCACATCCTGTCTGTGACAGACAGAACCACATCTTGTGACAGACAGAACCACATCCTGTCTGTGACAGACAGAACCACATCTTGTCTGTGACAGACAGAACCACATCCTGTCTGTGACAGACAGAACCACATCCTGTCTGTGACAGACAGAACCACATCCTGTCTGTGACAGACAGAACCACATCCTGTCTGTGACAGACAGAACCACAGCCTGTCTGTGACAGACAGAACCACATCCTGTCTGTGACAGACAGAACCACAGCCTGTCTGTGACAGACAGAACCAGATCCTGTCTGTGACAGACAGAACCACATCCTGTCTGTGACAGACAGAACCACATCTTGTGACAGACAGAAGCATATCCTGTGACAGACACAAACACATTCAATGCTAACTTTGACTAACCCCTAGAGGTCAAGCCTCACATGAATTCATGCTGATCACTCAAGCATCTATATTCAGTGACATGTACAATACATAGCCAGGGGAACAAAAGACAATGTATAGTCATAAACAGAGAAAGTCCAAAAATAAAGATGTTTGTTGTTATTGAATCATCAGAATGGGCCTTCTGGTTAGGCATGGATGAATCAATGTGATCAAAAACACAAAGATCATTATCCCATTTTGAAATGTTAGTCACTTTTGTTTGATGGGAGGGGTTTTACAATAGGAAAATAAACAACACCCAATAAATGAACTTTTGAAACAAAATTTCAACAAATTCATTAAAACAGAAGCAAGTTTGTGTTATGAATTTTTAACAATTTTAGTCCTTATCACTACAATGTCTGCAGTATGGCAGTTTAAAGCATATCTAATACTAAGGCAATTTAAAGCATGTCTAATACTAAGGCAGTTTAAAGCATGTCTAATACTAAGGCAGTTTTAAAAAATGTCTAATTCTAAGGCAATTTAAAGCATATCTAATACTAAGGAAATTTAAAGCATGTCTAATACTAAGGCAGTTTAAAGCATGTCTAATACTAAGGCAATTTAAAGCATGTCTAATTCTAAGGCAATTTAAAGTGTGTCTAATTCTAGGGCAGTTTAAAGCATGTCTAATTCTAAGGCATTTTAAAGCATGTCTAATTCTGAGGCAATTTAAAGTATGTCTAATACTATGGAAATTTAAAGCATGTCTAATTCTAAGGCAATTTAAAGCATGTCTAATGCTTAGGCAGTTTAAAGCATGTCTCATACTAAGGCAGTTTAAAGCATGTCTAATACTAAGACAGTTTAAAGCATGTCTAATACTAAGGCAATTTAAAGCATCTCTAATATTAAGGCAGTTTAAAGTGTCTAATACTAAGGCAATTTAAAGCATGTCTAATACTAAGGCAGTTTAAAGCATGTCTAATTTTAAAGCAGTTTAAAGCATGTCTAATACTAAGGCAATTTAAAGTGTGTCTAATTCTAAGGCAATTTAAAGAATGTCTAATACTAGGCAATTTAAAGAGTGTCTAATCCTAAGGCAGTTTAAAGCATGTCTAATTCTAAGGCACTTTAAAGCATGTCTAATGCTAAGGCAATTTAAAGCATTCTAATACTAAGGCAGTTTAAAGCATGTCTAATACTAAGTCAATTTAAAGCATGTCTAATTCTAAGGCAATTTAAAGCATGTCTAATACTAAGGCAGTTTAAAGCATGTCTAATACTAAGGCAATTTATAGCATGTCTAATACTAAGGCAGTTTAAAGCATGTCTAATACTAAGGGAATTTAAAGCATGTCTAATACTTAGGCAATTTAAAGCATGTCTAATACTAAAGCAATTTAAAGCTTGTCTAATACTAAGGCAATTTAAAGCATGTCTAATACTAAGGCAATTTAAAGTGTGTCTAATTCTAAGGCAGTTTAAAGCATGTCTAATACTAAGGCAATTTAAAGCCTGTCTAATACTAAGGCAGTTTAAAGCATGTCTAATTATAAGGCATCATGCTGCGGACAAGTAGCATTATGTTCCACCCAGTCACATTATCCTGACACTAGGCTGACCAGTCCTACCACTAACCTCTTAATGAACACCAATTATATGACCAGAGTTTGAACCTGTTATCTCCCATATCTAGACACTCTAATCACTTAGGCCACCTGAGCATTATAAAAGATGCAATAAATGTCAGAGAAAGGATGCAGAACTTGTCAAGATGCATCCAATCAAAGTTTCACAATTTTTAGCATGTCATCAAGAACTGAAACTTAAGAAAGTAGTGATCGCCAAAATGTATCCAATTTTCATGAGTCTAAAAAGTATGAAAAACTTACGTAGTATAGTCATGACCCAAATACAAAAACTTAAGTCAGTAAAATGTCAAATATTGACAACATTGACTGATTTGGTTGTTGTTGCTGATGCAATGTTTAATTTTAGTTTTCAGCACAAGAAATGCTATACACATAGCCAGCATAAATGGTGGAGAAAGAACCCAGGAAATCCCAGGCAGGAACCAATGACCCACGAGAAGCTACTTGCAAGCTTTCTAACATGCCCACATCAACTGAAATCAAAACTCAAATCCACACAGACTAAGGTGAGATGGCAGTTCTCTGTAAGGTAGGTGCTTTAGACCACTTGGCAACTCAGGGCTATTTTTGTATGGGTGTACATGTAGTACTAGAGATGCATATGAGTATCTAGTACAATGATAAAAACATGAAAACATTAAACTAAACCAACATCAGTGCAGAGTGAAATATGGGTCATAGTGACCTAAATTTAAGATAAGTTTGTAGTACTCTATATACATCCTCTCACCAAGTTTCATAATTGCTGGTATAACAGTAATACATGGTAGATAGATTAAATAAATAAAAAATGAACTAAATAAATAAGCTTCTTATATACCAGTAAAACAAAAAATGGAGTCATCCGTTTCTTGTTGTACTAAAAGAGATGCATGCACTATTACATAATTTAATTATTCTGGTGTAATAAATTCTTGAGATGAACAATTAATTATTCTGGTGTAATAAATTCTTGAGATGAACAATTAATTATTCTGGTGTAATAAATTCTTGAGATGAACAATTGTCAGTGATATTCAATATTGGTTACAGTGAACTACTTTTATGCCAAGGCTGTGATATTCTCAAATTATATCCCCTCACCAAGTTTCATAAATGCTAGTATAACACTATGTATACTAAAAACCTATCTGGTTATGAGCTAGATGCAAAATGTAACCCGTAAAAAGAAAATGTGAAAGGTGTTGTTGTACTAAAGGAGAGGCATATGATACAAAACTGGTCCTATCACATGATTTACTGGAAAAGACTTAAGGACCAAAACAAACAACTGAATAAAACATGTTATATGTTGTAAACTGTTTTTACTTCATAAATTACCAAGAAGGACTTCAACGGACTAAAAATACACTCATATGGCTTCAACTTCCACCAATCTTTCTTCTTTTTTTTTTTTAAGAAAACTTGTGACTTTTGTCTACATTGAAATGATTTGTTAACAGGCTAGGCAATTAGAGACATTCATGCCAAATTTAGAACGATGGCCATCTCTGCTATAGTAAATGCTTTTATCTGTGCAGTTGGAGTTGCCAACACTGGCCTCATTTATAAAACTAGTTGATCTCTACTTGATAGTCGAGTTTCACTTAAGTACATACAACTGCTAATTTTGAACAATAACTGTTCAGACGCAATATTTAACAAATCTAACAAAATTTGCTATTTCTACATTTGACTGAGATGGTTGCATTCAACTGATGGGTATCTAATGTACAGGATTTGACTAACTGATGGCAAATTACATGTCCCATCCACATTTGACTTGTTGGTGATACATTATATGTCACATTTGACTAACTACTAGTGCATGTTACATCTGACTAACCAGTGGCACATCATGTTAGATATGATTAATTAATGTTACATGTTGTAGTCTATGACTAATCAGCAGTACTTCGACTGAGCCCAACAACTTTGTCAAACACAGCAATTTTGCAGAAGTAGCTATCAGTCGAATGTGGAATTGGTATTTAATCTTTACACAGTTTATTGTGCTGTATAAATGTAGAAAGAGTGCTTGTAGTAGTTTTATGAATTCAATTTCATTTATTACAGGGTTTACAGATAAGGCCCAAAACATAAAACTAAAACTGCTGATAGAAAACAGATGTCCCTTTTCAAAAGCATGATATGTGGTAAGACTCAAAAAACTCCAATTATATGACCAGAACAATATACACAGAGTACAATCTAGCAAAAGCTATAAGGAGTTAATGTCTATTTATAATGGATGGATGAAAGAAGGAAATGAACAGAGGTTGGCATGCTGTCCATGTTAACTGGAAATAAGTACATGATGCAAAATAAACTGCAATTAACATCCAAAATTAATTTGGAAACAAATTCAAATACTAAGAGTATAGTCACATTTCAGCAGAAAACAAATGCACAATGATCCACAAATAAACTTCATTTTCAGCACAGCTTGTAAAAATAAATCAAGATGCCGAAGAAAAAATACAACTACCTTTATCCTTACATTATTGCTGAAATTATATACATGACTGTTTATAATTTCTATATCATGTACATCATCATTGTCAAAATCAACTTTAGACGTAACATCAGACCTTAAAATCACAAAGTCATCAACTTTAGATGTAACATCAGACCTTAAAATCACAAAGTCATCAATGATATTTTTAGGTTCTTTTATACATATGATATTTGAATAATACTTAAAAAAGTAGGCAGAGTTAAGTGTGGAATAGTCGAGTTTCAAGACATGTTAAACAAGATAGCTACAGTTGTTAATTGACAATTACTAAATAATTTACTCTTAAAGTGAGCTAGGTAAATTAAAAACAAAAACACTTTTAGATCTAACTTTTCAAACAGAATTAGAATAACATTTGAATTATGACTAGAATTTGACTGAAAACAAGATTCTTGCAGCACATCAGGCATCTGCCAAGAATGGCTAAGAATTCCAAGGTGTCTTGTTCCAGATTCTTCTGCTCCATAGGTTTTGCATTTTGCATATGGTTGATGATTTGAAGAAAAGGTATTCCCCAGATTTTCCCTACTGGTTGCTATGAAGCAGTATTTTTTTTTTTAAAATTCAATTTTTTTATATCTGGAAGATGAGACTGACTTAGGTTTGCAAGTCCACGGCTAGACCTCACTTCTGATATGCATTTCAAAGGAAACTGCAAGCACTGCATGGTTATTTTCACTGCCTGACCTTCTGAGTACATTATTAAACAAAATGAGCCATTAACTTTTTTTTCCCATATATTTGAAACCTTCATAACATGCACTGCCAGAAAAAATGATTATGTCTACACTGAAAATTTGATTCTGTACTTCAGGCAAAGTGTACTTTGTTCTATTTCAAGAACATTTCCCCAAGACAGAAAAGAAACCATAGTGATCAGATGTGTGCTTCAAACAGCACATTTTGTATATACTTGCTCACAAGTCCAAATAACAATGACCCTAACCTGAAATAAAGCATAATAGAGTCTATGTTGTTCATTTTATTTATACTGCCAGTCCTAGATCTTAAGGCACAAATGCAGATCTGAATATGCACAGTTCACATTTTCCCTCTTAGAATTAAAGTGAGAATAAACTGTAGTTTTTTTATCAATTATCAAAATTAATGTCAATCAAGGTAGAGTAAAGAAGTGAATGTATTTTAATTTTCTCCATATTTTTAGAGTTGTTCAGTAAACAATTATGTCCTATGCCTTCCCCACTATAATTGGTACTTCAACCCCACCACCACCACCACCCTCAAGAGGACCCATACACAAACTCCTATACAATGGGATTATGTATTCTTATATGATTTGACCTATTTAGGCTGCTGTGCTTTTGTGAAGTCAGCTGTGCTCAAGCACTGGAATTTGAAATGCTGCAATGGTACTGGTTTTTCTAATGTTTAAAAAAAATCCACATGACTATGTGTATACTTTATTTACCTGATAAGTGATCATGCAAGAATAATGAAAATACACGATTCGCTGTGTGCAAATATTTGCCACCTAAATCCCTATTTGTTGCTCTGGGAGATGTTTGACAAAGCACAAAGTTTAATGTCCCAAAACTTAAAATTTAGTGTATTTGTAAATATTTTACAATGATATCAGCATAAAGATGTGGAACAGGGCCAAAGACTGATAATGAAACATCACTTACAGTACAGCTCACATGAATTTTTTATTGCTACACCAAGTTAATGCCCTCCACACAAGCTGTGTTTTATAAAGCACTGTTGGATGGATCAATGCATATTGAGACTGCGTGCATCCATGGTAACAAACAAAATATATGAAAATTACACAATAAATCAGATTGCAATGATGAATCATTTTAAACAAACAAAGTATCATTTCAAAATGAGACTTTGGTAATCAATGTTTATATTAAGAAAAGGTTTCTATGCATGACTTCTATTTTCCATTATTATGGCTCCTTTTATGTCAAGTTAAAGCAGCCTACAATATTTGTTTTCATGAACTGAGGAGAGTGACAAGTGATGTTGCTACAGTTTTATTTCAAAGAAATTTTAACTTTTACAATGATCTGACAAGAGTTATTGCTTTCTGCTTCTCTGAACAGCATAAATTTATCCCACAGGTAAAAAGGAAACATAATCCATGAAATAGGCTAAATTTCAATAAACAAACATTTAAGTTCTGTTTAAATAAAGAAAACAACACAGAACATGCAGCACTGTAAAATATTTAAACTGAAATGTGAGCAACATATTTACTGGGTACATACAGATCAGGAGAACTGAAATTCAATGAATGTGAAACACTCATTTACAGGGTAGACACAGATCAGGAGAACTGAAATGCAATGAATGTTAAACACTCATTTACAGGGTACACACAGATCAGGAGAACTGAAATGCAATGAATGTGAAACACTAATTTACAAGGTACATACAGATCAGGAGAACTCAAATTCAATGAATGTGAAACACTAATTTACAAGGTACACACAGATCAGGAGAACTGAAATTCAATGAATGTGAAACACTCATTTACAGGGTACACACAGATCAGGAGAACTGAAATTCAATGAATGTTAAACACTCATTTACAGGGTACACACAGATCAGGAGAACTGAAATGCAATGAATGTGAAACACTAATTTACAAGGTACACACAGATCAGGAGAACTGAAATTCAATGAACGTGAAACACTCATTTACATGGTACACACAGATCAGGAGAACTGAAATTCAATGACATAATGACCAGATTTTAGTGACTACTCATGGCTTCAAGTGTTCTACTTCACTTGCTAATTTAAATACAAGAAACAAATACCAAAACAAGAAAGAAATAAATGTAATGGAATGTGAAGGCGAAATTAAATTTATAAAAAAGTAATTTTAACTAGACCCAGATGTTAACCACTGCTCATCTGATTTGGTGTTTTTTCCTCCAAATGCAGCACAAGTGCTTTCACTTTGAAGATGCTACCAGATTTTATCTAATATGGAAAAAGACACTTGTCACCAAAATAAGTGGAGAACATATTTATGGTATTTTTCGCTCATAAACCCAAAAATATTATTCCAAGAGCTCATAGTTTATTATCTGTAAAATATGCAAATTTGCAAGGTTGTAACATGGAATGACCTTTCTTTTAACACAATATACCTTTTTGTCTGGAGAAGCAAAAAGGCATGTGAGCAGTACTGTAGCTATGAAGCAATACAAGTCTTAAAGGTACCAAAAGTTATACTAGATTGGACTATGATTTTTAATAGATAAATGCAAAACATTACATCCGTTCAATTAATATTACCTTATTCAATATGGCCATCTCTCTCTCCAATTCTGCTATTCTCCTCTCTTTGTCATCTAGAGCTTTCTTTAACCGTTTGTTTTCCTCACGCTCTTTCTCCAGCAACTAAAGCAGACAGACAGAAAGACAGTTAATTTATTATACTAAGGAAACGGAAAATATACATAGATCTAAAAATGTATGATGTGCAGAAAACCATTGTTTAATACATTCTGACTTCAGTATCTAAATGACATATGTTTGACCACATTTTGCCAACAATATTTAAACAACTTCTGACCCCCTATTTGATAAAAATTCCATTATGTTGAATTAAATGTACCTGATTTAAACACAATATCTAATAATTCTATGTAACTGTACAATGTACTGTTTGTAGGAAACAAACTCTTTTCAATATTTAAAATAAAACATAATCCCATCTAATGATGAGAACCTAAAATGTGTCCACTTGACAGCAAAAATTGAATGTGAATGAAAGCTTCTTAATTTAAACCTTGTACCAAAATTTTGTTTCAATCCTTTTTTTAACTCATGATGATGCATTCCCTCATCAGCTCTCACAAATGTAGGTATAACAAAATATATACAGGGTGCAAAGTCCTAGCTTGTCGTGAGCTAAATGCAGACCTGAACCTAAGCCTGTTAAATGTGAAACAGGACATTGTGACCCTATGTGAGATAATAATAGAGATACAGTGAATCATATAGATGAATACTTTTATCATCAATTAGGAAATGAACAAAGTACATAATTTAATCAGTCATTGAAGCATGAACTCTATACCAGTCATTGAAGCATGAAATCTTTAACAGTCATTGAAGCATGAAATCTATACCACAGTCATTGAAGCATGAAATCTATACCAGTCATTGAAGCATGAAATCTATACCAGTCATCGAAGCATGAAATCTATACAACAGTCATTGAAGCATGAAATCTATACCACAGTCATTGAAGCATGAAATCTATACCAGTCATTGAAGCATGAAATCTATACCAGTCATTGAAGCATGAAATCTATACCTGTCATTGAAGCATGAAATCTATACCACAGTCATTGAAGCATGAAATCTATACCACAGTCATTGAAGCATGAAATCTATACCAGTCATTGAAGCATGAAATCTATACCAGTCATTGAAGCATGAAATCTATACCAGTCATTGAAGCATGAAATCTATACAACAGTCATTGAAGCATGAAATCTATACCACAGTCATTGAAGCATGAAATCTATACCAGTCATTGAAGCATGAAATCTATACCAGTCATTGAAGCATGAAATCTATACAACAGTCATTGAAGCATGAAATCTATACCACAGTCATTGAAGCATGAAATCTATACCAGTCATTGAAGCATGAAATCTATACCTGTCATTGAAGCACGAAATCTATACCAGTCATTGAAGCATGAAATCTATACCAGTCATTGAAGCATGAAATCTATACCTGTCATTGAAGCATGAAATCTATACCACAGTCATTGAAGCATGAAATCTATACCAGTCATTGAAGCATGAAATCTATACAACAGTCATTGAAGCATGAAATCTATACCACAGTCATTGAAGCATGAAATCTATACCTGTCATTGAAGCATGAAATCTATACCAGTCATTGAAGCATGAAATCTATACAACAGTTATTGAAGCATGAAATCTATACCAGTCATTGAAGCATGAAATCTATACCAGTCATTGAAGCATGAAATCTATACCAGTCATTGAAGCATGAAATCTATACCACAGTTATCATCAAGATGCATTGTCTCACATAAAACAGCAAAACACCTGAGCTAAATGCAAGAACTTAACCAACAATGTACATCTAATGTACATGTACCAATTTAATATCCTTAGCCCCCCGCCCTAATGTACATGCACCAATTTAATACCACTAGCCCCTGCCCTAATGTACATGTACCAATTTAATACCACTAACCCCTGCCCTAATGTAATTGTACCAAATTAATACCACTAGCCCCTGCCCTAATGTACATATACCAAATTAATACCACTAGCCCCTGCCCTAATGTACATGTACAATTTAATACCAGTAGCCCCTTCATTAATGTACATGTACCAAATTAATACCACTAGCCCCTGATCTAATGCACATATACCAATATAATATCCTTAGCCCCCTGACCTAACTCACATATATCAATTTAATAACCCTACTCCCTGCCCTAATTCACATGTACCAATTTAATACCCGTAGCCTATGCCCTAATGCACATGTACCAATTTATTACCCCTGACCCCCTGACCTAATGCACATATTCCTATTTAATACCCCTAGCCAGAGCCCTAATTCATATGTAAAATTTAATATCCTTAGCCCCCTGCCCTAATGTACATGCACCAATTTAATACCCTTAGCCCCCTGCCCTAATGTACATGTACCAATTAAATACACCTATTCCCTACCTTAATGCACATGTACCAATTTAATACACCTAGCCCCTGCCCTAATTCACATGTACCAATTTAATACCCCTAGCCCCCTGCCCTAATGCACATGTACCAACTTAAAACCCCTAGCCCCTGCCCTAATTCACATGTACCAATTTAATACCCCTAGCCCCTTGCCCTAATGTACATGCACCAATTTAATATCCTTAGCCCCCTGCCCTAATGCACATGTACCAATTAAATACCCCTATTCCCTGCCCTAATGCATATGTACCAATTTAACACCCCTAGCCTCTGCCCTAATGTACATGCACCAATTTAATACCCCTAGCCCCTGCCCTAATTCACATGTACCAATTTAATACCCCTAACCTCCTGCCCTAATGTACATGCACCAATTTAATATCCTTAGCCCCCTGCCCTAATGCACATGTACCAATTAAATACCCCTATTCCCTGTCCTAATGCATATGTACCAATTTAACACCCCTAGCCCCTGCCCTAATGTACATGCACCAATTTAATACACCTAGCCCCTGCCCTAATGCACATTTACCAATTTAATACCCCTAGCCACTGCCCTAATTCACATGTACCAATTTAATACCCCTAGCCCCTGCCCTAATTCACATGTACCAATTTAATACCCCTAGCCCCCTGCCCTAATGCACATGTACCAATTCAATATCCTTAGCCTCCTGCCCTAATGTACATAAACTAATTTAATACCCCTACGCCCTGCCCTAATGCACATGTACCAATTCAATATCCTTAGCCCCCTGCTCTAATGTACATAAACCAATTTAATACCCCTACGCCCTGCCCTAATGTACCAATTTAATACCTCTAGCCCTTGCCCCAATGCACATACACCAATTTAATACCCCTAGCCCTAATTCACATGTACCAATTAATACCCCTTGCCCCTGCCTTAAGTCTCATGTATTAATTTAATACCCCTAGCCAATGCCCTAATGCACATGTACCAATTTAATACCCCTAGCCCCTGCTCTAATGCACATGTACCAATTTAATACCCCTACCCTAAGTCACATGTACCAATTTAATATCCTTAGACCCTGCCTTAAGTCTCATGTACCAATTTAATACCCCTAGCCCCCTGCCCTAATGTACACAAACCAATTAAATAGCCCTAGCCCCTACCTAATTCACATGTACCAATTTTATACCCCAAGCCCCTGCCCTAATTCACATGTACCAATTTAATACCCCTAGCCCCCTGCCCTAATGTACATAAACCAATTTAATACACTTAGCCCCTACCCTAATCCACATGTAGCAATTTAATACCCTTAGCCCCCCTGCCCTAATGTACATAAACCAATTAAATACCACTAGCCCCTACCCAAATCCACTTGTATCAATTTAATACCCCAAGACCCTGCCCTAATTCACATGTACCAATTTAATACCCCTAACCTCCTGCCCTAATGTACATACACCAATTTAATATCCTTAGCCCCCTGCCCTAATGCACATGTACCAATTAAATACCCCTATTCCCTGTCCTAATGCATATGTACCAATTTAACACCCCTAGCCCCTGCCCTAATGTACATGCACCAATTTAATACACCTAGCCCCTGCCCTAATGCACATTTACCAATTTAATACCCCTAGCCACTGCCCTAATTCACATGTACCAATTTAATACCCCTAGCCCCTGCCCTAATTCACATGTACCAATTTAATACCCCTAGCCCCCTGCCCTAATGCACATGTACCAATTCAATATCCTTAGCCTCCTGCCCTAATGTACATAAACTAATTTAATACCCCTACGCCCTGCCCTAATGCACATGTACCAATTCAATATCCTTAGCCCCCTGCTCTAATGTACATAAACCAATTTAATACCCCTACGCCCTGCCCTAATGTACCAATTTAATACCTCTAGCCCTTGCCCCAATGCACATACACCAATTTAATACCCCTAGCCCTAATTCACATGTACCAATTAATACCCCTTGCCCCTGCCTTAAGTCTCATGTATTAATTTAATACCCCTAGCCAATGCCCTAATGCACATGTACCAATTTAATACCCCTAGCCCCTGCTCTAATGCACATGTACCAATTTAATACCCCTACCCTAAGTCACATGTACCAATTTAATATCCTTAGACCCTGCCTTAAGTCTCATGTACCAATTTAATACCCCTAGCCCCCTGCCCTAATGTACACAAACCAATTAAATAGCCCTAGCCCCTACCTAATTCACATGTACCAATTTTATACCCCAAGCCCCTGCCCTAATTCACATGTACCAATTTAATACCCCTAGCCCCCTGCCCTAATGTACATAAACCAATTTAATACACTTAGCCCCTACCCTAATCCACATGTAGCAATTTAATACCCTTAGCCCCCCTGCCCTAATGTACATAAACCAATTAAATACCACTAGCCCCTACCCAAATCCACTTGTATCAATTTAATACCCCAAGACCCTGCCCTAATTCACATGTACCAATTTAATATCCTTAGCCCTCTACCCTAATGTACATACACCAATTTAATATCCTTAGCCCCCTGTCCTAATGTACATGTACCAATTAATCACCCACAGCCCCTGCCCTAATGTACAAATACCAATTTAATACACCTAGCCCCTGCCTTAATGCACATGTACCGATTGAATACCCCTGCCCTAATTTACATGTACCAATTTAATACCAATAGCCCCTGCCCTAATTCACATTTAAACATTTAATACCCCTAGCACTTGCCCTAATTCACATGTACCAATTTTAATTTCCTTAGCCCCTGCCTTAATGTACATGTACCAATTTAATATCCTTAGCCCCCTGACCTAATGTACATATACCAATTTAATACCCCTACTCCCTGCCCTAATGTACATATACCAATTAAACACCCCTAGCCCCTGACCTAATGCACATGTACAAATTAAACATCCCTGGCCCCTGCCCTAATGTACTTGTACCAATTTTAATTCCCTTAGCCCCTGACCTAATGTACATATACCAATTTAATACCCCTACCCCCTGCCCTAATGCACATATACCAATACCCCTACCCCCTGCCCTAATGTACACGTACCAATTAAACACCCCTACCCCCTGCCCTAATGCAATTGTACATATGATGCATTAAAGTAGGTGGTATTATAGAAAGGTAGACAGATGTAGCTCTACAATGATACCAAAAAATCTGGATGTTCTAGGTACACTACAAAATACAGAGGGAAAACCGTAATTTTTTGGATCCAAGTTCTTTCTACCGAAAATTCACCTGATGTCGGAATCCAATTTTATTACCAGATTTTTCGACTTTTTGGCCTCAGATCTAAGGCAGACTGATCTGAACTGCACAAAGACAGGCAAGCCTTTGCATAAAGTTGGATAAGATGAGCATTTGGAATAAAGAGTAGTCTTGATACGAAAATGATAGATTTATTAACACAAACCACTGGAGGTTTTTGTTGTTTTTTCCCTGAGATGGGAGTAGGAAATACATTTTGTGTGCTATTTCTGAATACATCCTAATACATCAACCTCCAAGAGAGTTTAGGTTAACCTACTTTCTAGTTGTGCTAGAAACATTGTTTCTCATTCGCTATTTCACCCACATATTAGCAGAAGGGTAAAAGTTGGAGGGTTTTTTTGCATTTTCATTTTGAACCATCTACACATCAAGACTTTTAGTGAAAACTTATTTGGATTTGTCTTAGTGATAATATGCATGAGGTGTGATCAGTTCCATTTTCATGTAGATATCTTAAGAGGTGGTGAAAACATCCAAGTCAATATGACTTTCTGTTTAGGAGAAGTAGCAATAACACAATTTTCAATATGGCTAACATGGCAGCCATATTTGAGGTCAGATCAGCACCATTTTCATTTTAATTCATAAGTTTTTGATATAATAATACAAAAGCAGCAATAGCTAGATTTTCCAAATGGCTAATATGGCAGCCATATTGAAGGTCACAATGGAACCATTTTCATTTCTGACCAACTAGATTTCATACAGTCTTCTTCATTATAAGTTTAATTCTGGAGGAGTAGTTGTAAGATTTTCAAGATGGCTGCCGCATTATAATACTGGCATTTAGATCAACATCATTTCATTTGCACCCATTATAAATCTTCTAAAAAATACACATACTGAATAACCCATAATAAGTCTTCTAATAAAAAATATATACTGAATGATCCATAATGGACAACAGTCCATCCCACAAGTTCTTCTGGTCTATGACCAGTAGAGCTAAATTCAGGTAGGACACTGCAACTGACTTTCCCAGAATGATAAAAGACAAGTTCCATGAGGATATACCATCTTAAAGCTGGCAGTAGTAGCAATAAATCAAAAATTGTACAATGTTCAAATTCATGTAGATGTACAATGCTGATTACTGGTGAATAGCACAAACTCCTCAGTACTTTGTATGGATGAACTAGAAATGAACATGAGTCCCAATGAAGGGACTGACACTTAACTGTCCAATATGAATTTCCAGGAATCCAAAACAAATCAGTTTCTTGTTTTTAACTGCCAAGCACTGAAACCATCTGATATTCTTGGGAACAACAAGATATCAAATCTGGTAACAAAGCTATTTTCTTATGTTTAAAAGCCCACTATGGGTGCAATATAAAATTCTTTATCTTAACACTTGGACTCGGAACCTGATATCATGGGTAGAAGATCTTGTACTGTCCCAATGTCAAGATATAATGACACACTAGCTTTAATTGGGTAGAAGATCTGTGTACTGTCCCAATGTCAAGATATAATGATACACTAGCTTTAATTGGGTAGAAGATCTGTGTACTGTCCCAATGTCAAGATATAATGACACATAAGGTTTGGTTGGGTAGAAGATCTGTGTACTGTCCCAATGTCAAGATATAATGACACACAAGGTTTGGTTGGGTAGAAGATCTGTGTACTGTCCCAATGTCAAGATATAATGACACACTAGGTTTGGTTGAGTAGAAGATCAGTGTACTGTCCCAATGTCAAGATATAATGACACACTAGGTTTGGTTGAGTAGAAGATCAGTGTACCATCCCAATGTCAAGATATAATGACACACTAGCTTTGGTTAATTCTATAAGACTATATTTCTGGAAAAATAAGAAGTTATTGACACAAGAGATCATGTACACATTCACTTGCACATATACAAATTATTAGCTCAATAAACTACAAAATACAAGCAGTCATCTTTAACTCATTTGTGACTCCAAGGTCAATTGGGTCTGGTTTTAATGACAACCCTATATCAATTAATGCAACAGTTGTCATGGTAACACATTTTTTTAAAGATGGATAAGGTGTCATGTTGGAGAATGAATAAGCACCATTTTCATTTAGAACCAACTATAGTACAAGTCACATGGGTCATGTATGCGCATTTACTCATTTTTAAATTAAATATAAATTGTCCTTTTCAAATGTAACATTAATTTTCTTTAACCCAAGTCTATTCAATCCTGATTATTGAATGCTCTGCACATTAACTGTCACCAAGAAACTTCCAGATGAAAATTATCTATTGCAATAAACTTTTACAATGGTGGCTATGTACTAAACTTGGGTCCAAAGGAGAGCACATTGAATGGAATCATCACAATTAAGGGTAGAACAAATTTGTTTATCAATAGGCATAGCTTTTATTGTGACATTACAGTGTGCAACCTTCAGTCTGGATTATACTGGCTCAGACCTTTAGGTTCATTTCATTGAAAAATGTCTATGTACTTTAACATTGATTTTGCCATATGCACCTCTCAGAGCATCTACATAATGAGCTTCCAAAGAAATATGGATGTATATAAATCCAAATGAAGTGAATACTTGCCACTTAAAGGTATGTTGAATCAAATTCTTAAATATGACACCATTACTGAAATAATCAGTATTGAATGCCTACATGACCTGCATGACTTGTACTTTACACATTAGGTAGTCAGTGTTGAATGCCTACATGACCCACATGACTTGTACTTTACACATTAAGTAGCCAGTGTTGAATGCCTACATGACCTACATTATTTGTATTTTACACATCTGGTAGTCAGTGTTGAATGCCTACATGACCTGCATGACTTGTACTTTACACATTAAGTAGTCAGTGTTGAATGCCTACATGACCCACATGACTTGTACTTTACACATTAAGTAGTCAGTGTTGAATGCCTACATGACCCACATGACTTGTATTTTACACATCTGGTAGTCAGAGTTGAATGCCTACATGACCCACATGACTTGTATTTTACACATCTGGTAGTCAGTGTTGAATGCCTACATGACCCACATTTTTTGTACTTTACCCATTAAGTAGTCAGTGTTGAATGCCTACATGACCCACATGACTTGTATTTTACACATCTGGTAGTCAGTGTTGAATGCCTATATGACCCACATGACTTGTATTTTACACATCTGGTAATTAGTGTGGAATGCCTACATGACCCACATTTTTTGTACTTTACCCATTAAGTAGTCAGTGTTGAATGCCTACATGACCCACATGACTTGTATTTTACACATCTGGTAATTAGTGTGGAATGCCTACATGACCCACATTATTTGTACTTTACCCATTAAGTAGTCAGTGTTGAATGCCTACATGACCCACATGACTTGTATTTTACACATCTGGTAGTCAGTGTTGAATGCCTACATGACCCACATGACTTGTACTTTACCCATTAAGTAGTCAGTGTTGAATGCCCACATGACTTGTATTTTACACATCTGGTAGTCAGTGTTGAATGCCTAAAAGACCCACATGACTTGTATTTTACACATCTGGTTGTTAGTGTTAAATGCCTACATGACCCGCATTATTTGTACTTTACACATTAAGTAGTCAGTGTTGAATGCCTACATGACCTACATTATAGTACAGGAACTTGAAACTATTTAAACGATATAATTAGTAATATACAAAAAGCATGCCAAATTGCTTAATTAATTTTTCATTTAACGATGCATATAATTAAGTCTTTACAGCTGTGTGTTTTGAGACTGGCAATGTATTATCTCTCCTCCCAATATTCTTTTTTCAATGCAGTGATTTAATTGTATAACAAATGACCATATACATCTTCCCCTGCATTGTATAACATATATGTCACTACAATGCATACAGATGCACTGTAAAAATTAAAGTAATAAATAGCAAGTTGAAGACCACTAACAGTTTATAATCCTAAATGAGTCTGACCTTTTAATATGCCCCCCAAAAAACAAACTTGCGACAACAAATCTTCATATTTGCTAAAAATTTAAATTGTTCTATAAAGTTATTTTTTGTTGTCATATATTTAATTACAGTATAGATAATATTTATTGTATATTTCATGTTTTATTGACAAACATCCGACTCAGTGCTTACAACAACATTGCTAAAATAACAACAAAACATCCAATGTTTTTTTCTGGGTTCAGTGGGATTTGGTCAACCAGCATTTAATAAATATTTAAAATTGTTCATTAAGACACTGGCAAATGTGAGCTGTAATCCAATTCTAGCTACAGATAAGTATACCTCTTAAACAATTAGAGGTTCGATTAAGGGGGAAGTATAAACATGTGGCTCTCATATACCAGTATATTAGTATTTATTGTTTCATATCAATTCTATTATTTCATTGATAACTTTTTTCCCCACTTTGATTATCATAAAAATGAATTTTTGCATGTAATAAAAAGTTAATGTTAATAATTTACACTCTAGACTGGTTTTTTTTCAATTTCCCAGAAAATTTCATCCAATTAAAAAACAAGTTATTGCAATTTCAAAGATAAAACGTAAAGATTAAATATCAGTCTATGTCCTTTAATGTGCATCTTTTTTAGATGCAATGTAATATCTTCTTTAAAAATGCCACCCCCATCTCCAGCTTATTGATGAACTTAACAGAGATGACAAGATAGCATAAAGTAAATGAAATATACATATATAAATACAGGCAGAAATATTGATAAGTAAATCTGTTGGTATATCAATTTCTTTATGATGATTCTAAGTGAGAGGGTTGGATAGTGTGGTGATTTTAAAAATAAGATACAACTTCTGTCATTACACTTTTGAAATCAAATGACTCTCTTTAACCCTACTCAATTGAAATGTGTAGCTTAGTGCAATTGTATAGTAGACATCACAATGGCCCACTGACCACTCAAATCAACACCAAGACTGGTTACCCATCTCTAATGTCAATGTGTAGCATAGGGCAAATGCATAGTAGACATCACAATGGCCCACTGACCACTCAAATCAACACCAAGACTGGTTACCCATCTCTAATGTCAATGTGTAGCATAGGGCAAATGCATAGTAGACATCACAATGGCCCACTGACCATTCAAATCAACACCAAGACTGGTTACCCCATCTCTAATGTCAATGTGTAGCATAGGGCAAATGTATAGCTTACATCACAATGTTCCACTGACCACTCAAATCAACACCAGGACTGGTTACCCCATCTCAACTGTCAATGTGTAGAATGGGCAAATGTATAGTAGACATCAAAATGGCCAACTGACCACTTAAATCAACACCAGGCTTGGTTAACCCATCTCTAATGTCAAAGTGTAACATAGGGCAAATGTATAGCAGACATCACAATGGTCAACTGACCACTCAAATCAACACCAGGCTTGGTTACCCCATCTTTAATGTCAATGTGTAGCATAGGGCAAATGTATAGTAGAAATCACAATGGCCCACTGACCACTCAAATCAATACCAAGACTGGTTACCCATCTCTAATGTCAATGTGTAGCATAGGGCAAATGTACAGCTTACATCACAATGTTCCACTGACCACTCAAATCAACACCAGGACTGGTTACCTCATCTCAACTGTCAACATGTAGAATGGGCAAATGTATAGTAGACATCAATATGGCCAACTGACCACTCAAATCAACACCAGGCTTGGTTAACCCATCTCTAATGTCAAAGTGTAACATAGGGCAAATGTATAGCAGACATCACAATGGTCAACTGACCACTCAAATCAACACCAGGCTTGGTTACCCCATCTTTAATGTCAATGTGTAGCATAGGGCAAATGTATAGTAGAAATCACAATGGCCCACTGACCACTCAAATCAACACCAGGCTTCGTTACAATACACATCATATTCAACTGAAAAAATACACAGACTTAATTTACCATTAGTACAGCTGCATAAACTTCAGTTCCAAACCTTATGCAGGTCAATGGCTTGTTGCTGTCTCTCAACTTTACGTAATTCTTAGAAATTCTTTTTCCTTTTCTCCTGCCATGAGTCACACTCAAATTGGCATGTGATGTCAAATAAATGTAACTGTGTCCCTTCCGGCTTTCTGTTCATAAGAATTTGAATAATTTTATTCTTCTGTGTCGATTATTAACATTTTCAAGAGGTTTATTTCCCCTTTTGTCTTAAACAAGCATCGCTTGCTCGATGCCATTAAAAAAATAACTATATAAGCAACAGTTTGATCATGCAGTCTCTTCACATGAACAAATAGGTGCAGTTTAAAGCATTTGAGGAACTGCTATAAAGTGAGTCGATTCCTTGTCTTATTTAACTAATTCTAATATGAAACCTGGATCCAAATCAAACAAGGATGAACAAATTTTTCAGATTTTTTTGGGAAGTTTTTCCTAAGTTTTTTCTTTTTTATGTCATAAGTCTATAGGGGTAATTTTCACAAGACTTGTGGCAAAATTGCAAGGGTTGGCAGGTCAGCTTCAAGTACTAGGCTAAACATTGCAAGGGTTGGCAGGTCTGCTTCAAGTACTGGGCTAAACATTGCAAGGGTTGGCAGGTCTGCTTCAAGTACTGGGCTAAACATTGCAAGGGTTGGCAGGTCTGCTTCAAGTACTGGGCTAAACATTGCAAGGGTTGGCAGGTCTGCTTCAAGTACTGGGCTAAACATTGCAAAGGTTGGCAGGTCTGCTTCAAGTACTGGGCTAAACACTGCAAAGGTTGGCAGGTCTGCTTCAAGTACTGGGCTAAACATTGCAAGGGTTGGCAGGTCTGCTTCAAGTACTGGGCTAAACATTGCAAGGGTTGGCAGGTCTGCTTCAAGTACTAGACTAAACATTGCAAGGGTTGGCAGGTCTGCTTCAAGTACTGGGCTAAACATTGCAAGGGTTGGCAGGTCTGCTTCAAGTACTGGGCTAAACATTGCAAGGGTTGGCAGGTCTGCTTCAAGTACTGGGCTAAACATTGCAAGGGTTGGCAGGTCTGCTTCAAGTACTGGGCTAAAAATTGCAAGGGTTGGCAGGTCTGCTTCAAGTACTGGGCTAAACATTGCAAGGGTTGGCAGGTCTGCTTCAAGTACTGGGCTAAACATTGCAAGGGTTGGCAGGTCTGCTTCAAGTACTGGGCTAAACATTGCAAAGGTTGGCAGGTCTGCTTCAAGTACTGGGCTAAACACTGCAAAGGTTGGCAGGTCTGCTTCAAGTACTGGGCTAAACATTGCAAGGGTTGGCAGGTCTGCTTCAAGTACTGGGCTAAACATTGCAAGGGTTGGCAGGTCTGCTTCAAGTACTGGGCTAAACATTGCAAGGGTTGGCAGGTCTGCTTCAAGTACTGGGCTAAACATTGCAAGGGTTGGCAGGTCTGCTTCAAGTACTGGGCTAAACATTGCAAGGGTTGGCAGGTCTGCTTCAAGTACTGGGCTAAAAATTGCAAGGGTTGGCAGGTCTGCTTCAAGTACTGGGCTAAACACTGCAAGGGTTGGCAGGTCTGCTTCAAGTACTGGGCTAAACATTGCAAGGGTTGGCAGGTCTGCTTCAAGTACTGGGCTAAACAGGATGTATTAGATGTGCCAATCAATTTAGAATTGTTTTTTAACCTGGGGAGACAAAAGTGCTAGGGTCAGCAACAAAAAACAAGGACAGTTGGTCAATTGGAAACTCAGTTTTCTTTTGCCTAATGAACGCTATACACTTGATAGCAGAGAACAGACAAAAGACCATTGCATATGTTTTTTCTGGTCTATGATGAGTAAAGTAAGTAGATGGTAGATCATGAAATCCTTTTGAAGAAACTGAAAATCTACCAATGTGATGAAAGTACAGTTAGATGGTTTACTTCATACTTAAGTGAGAGAACACAACATGTTTATCTTAATAATGTTCTGTCTGAACCTGAAACAATTAGATGTGGAGTACCACAAGGCTCAATTCTGGGTCCATTACTGTTTATTTTATTTATTAATGACCTACCACTTGTACTAAAGGACTCAGTATCATCTACAGATCTCTATGCAGATGACACAACATTGTCAGACATCCAAAACACAAAACAAGAACTCGAAATTTCTTTACAGAATGCCTTAAACAAACTAGAATACTGGTGCACATGCAATGGCATGGTGGTTAATACTGGTAAAACTAAAATATTACTTATCTCAACACAGAAAAAAAGAACAAAACTTTATAGTGTTGAACTATGTCTGACATGGAAGGATAAAAGGTTGCAAATGGTCTGTCACGCTAGTCTACTTGGTGTTTTGGTAGATAATAACCTATCATGGACTGAACATATCAAACATATCAGTAAAAAAGTCAATTCAAGTTTATGGCTTCTCAGTAGGATAAGACACTTTCTTCCGGAAAAGCACAGAAAACTATTTTATAACAGTTACATGCAACCCTATTTAATACAGTATGGGGTAATTCAAATGATAAAAACTTAGCAAAGCTGGCACATCTCCAAAAAAGAGCTTTTGAGTTAATATCAATCCAGAAAGAAAGCAAGGAAAATTTAGCTGGTAAGTTAAAAATACTACCTATTAAAGACCGAATCTGTTTAAGAAAAGCCAAATTAATGTACAGGATAGCCAATAATAATGCTCCTGAATATTTACAATCACTATTCAAGTATAGGCTACCTGGAAATACTCCCCACCTTCGATCAATGTCTACCAAACATTACAAAATTCCCAAACCAAATAAGGAATTATTTAAAAAAAGTTTCCAATACTCTGGAACTTTGCTCTGGAATAATATTCCAGTTGAGATTAGAAATGCCCACTCTATTTCCTCTTTCCAAACCCAGTATATACAATGGCTTCACAGATGCAGCAAAAATAAATAAATTCCTTTGAATGAGGGCCTCAAGGTAGATTAGTTCTTAGCTAATTGAGTTACCCTCTTTAAATAAAGTAATAATAATAATAATAATAATAATAATTTTATATGTTCATTAAGCTTATCAAATTGTAACAAACGTATCTAATTCCACTGGTCTATGGCAAGTGGCTTGAACAGTTTATGCTTATATGACTTTCACAAATACCACAAAGTTCAAACATTTATAAGAAACTTGGACAAATTGCTTGAAGAGCATCAAAATATACACAACAAAATTCATCTGTCAACATTTATTAGAGAAAAGAACCTAGAGATGCACAGAACCAAATAAATATGCCACCACTACAAGCAGTGTGGCTGAATAATTGATCCCTACATTAAATTTCAGTTATTTGTTCTTAAAATCAATGGAGAAACACAATGATGGGGTACATTCAATAAGTATCTGACAACCTTTGTGCCTAGAATCCGTGGGCTACCAGAATGATGGGTCTGGACTGCAATACTCAAATAGACTAAAAGGCAATTACAAAATTATAACGACTTCATAACTTGTTTTACATTCCTTCAACTACTAAAATGTTTTACAGGGATAAATAGTCATTTAAGACAAACAGGATCTTAAAGCTAACATTTTAATATTAAACAGCGTTTCTGGGCTAGTGAAATTTGGATGGCCTAGCAGGTTATTTTCCTGGAGCAAAATAACATTTAAAAATTGTAGGCACCATTACTAAATGTAGATATCAGCATTAATCAGAACTTGATTTGGAAGCAATGACAGCTCAGTCAGATGGCAAAACCAGACTAAATAATCCAAGGCTCTCAGGTTTAATACCCATTAAAGCAAGCCTAGGCTGAATGCCTATACCCTCTCCCCCCAAAAAACCCAACTGAACTCGATGTACCGCAGTGTCAATTCATAACAGGGAAAAGATGAAGAAAACAAGTACCTTTTCCAATTTGGCTTTCTCATCATCTTTCTCTTTGTTTAACAGTGGAGAAGTAGTAATCGGACCCAGCGAGCCTCGTACACCTTGCTCCCTGTTCCTCAATCTTTGATAGCTTTGACTCTGCAACTCTGTCTCCTGCTGAGCCCGTTCTTGGTAGCGGGCCAAAATGCTTGCTACAGGCCGAATAATTTCTGCTTTGCTTTTTGGTGACAATGGCTCACTGGGTTTTGAGTCTCTATTGACATATGGGTATCTTGTAAGTACAGATGATGATAAAGATGATGACGATGATGATGTGGAAGACAAGGGAGTTTTAGAATCCTGATCACTAGTATTGGAAGATAGCCTTGCTTGCCGAACTTGTTCAGAGGATCCAAGAGTGTATCGCGATGGTGCACTCCCTTTGTTGTAGTAAGCATTACGTGGAGGTTGTTGTTCACGAGCTGTTGTGGTAGTATGTTCTGAACTATCGATTAAAGTCAGATTTGTATCAGACTGACTAACAGCACTATCGTAATCCTGATTGTCCTCCAGGTCAGCCTCCAAATCTGATGGACTAAAATATAAAAAATTTATTAACACCATTGCTTTTTGTTATTTTTTTTGTTATAGTGTTTCTTCAGTGAATTAGATTTGTTTTACATTTCTGAAATATTGGCTGTAATAGTGGCCAAGCATTATTTGATGATAATTAGTTCCATTTCAATAAATGACTTAATACTGTTCCTCTTGACCTTTTGGTGAAAATGTCAATTCTTGTTTTGAATCTTAGCAGTAACGTAAAATTTGAGATATTTAAGTAATGATAAATATTTCAAGATGACCAATATGGTGACCATGCTGAATGTCTGGAGGTGAATTAAAAACCAACTGGGCATCATAAGTCGTATTAGTGAAATCACACAAAGATCTTCCATTAATGACCTACAGAGGTAACAAGATTTTCAAGATGGCTGCTTTGAATATCATTCTGGATGTCAGATTGGCATTTAAGGCCAACTAGACTTTGGGGTAAATGTGCTTGTTAAGTTTAATGGCAACCCTCTGAGAAGTTTAAGGAACTATTATAATTAATATGTCAACAAACAAACAAACATGTCAATAGTTTAAGGACCTATTATAATTAACATGTCAACAAACAAACAAACAATGTCAACAGTTTAAGGACCTATTATAACTAACATGTCAACAAACAAACAAACATGTCAATAGTTTAATGACCTATTATAACTAACATGTCAACAAACAAACATGTCAATAGTTTAAGGACCTATTATAACATGTCAACAGTTTAAGGAACTATTATAACAAACATGTCAACAGTTTAAGGAACTATTATAACAAACATGTCAACAGTTTAAGGAACTATTATAACAAACATGTCAACAGTTTAAGGAACTATTATAACAAACATGTCAACAAAAGTAAAATGTTGGAAGGACAACACACACACACCAGATGACAAATGGAAGATCACCTCACAGATTAAAATTACAAGTTTTTCATTTCTGGTTCATAAATAGATCCAACTACTGTCTATACTCGTTCATTAGAACAAGTGTCTATACTCGTTCATTAGAACAAGTCCAATTGTAAACTACAATGACTCAGATCTGCTGTTGCATAATGCACTGGCAAATCTGGGTCTGTGCAGTCTGCTAGGATTAATCAGTATAGATTGTGATCTGCAGGCACATTTGCCAATTAGTATCTTTGTTGTTTGTCTAGACCTACAAGCGAGTAAATATGACATTCAATAAAATAAAAAAAATAACCTTTCTTCTATCTTTTGCACCCTCTGATTTGTTTAGATCCTTAGTTAAACTTGAAAAAAAAAACATAAAATGAACATGTACTACACTGAAAAGTTGCTTTTCTTCCATGAAACTTTCTGTTAAAAAATGAGACACTCTGAAAACTGGTAACTTCAGCAAACTATAATCTTAACTCAATTTAATGGACAATCATTTGCTTCAGAAAGCTTCTTGGAAATACCTAAAAATGGGCAAATTTTAATTCTTTGCTAGCATTCAGTTTTGACTAAAATATGAAAATGCTGCAGCTTTCAAAGATCTGCTCAAGTGCATGTAGTTTTCTCATAACTAAATCTATCATTTCTGATTCTGTGAAATCTTTAATGTAAATTGCATTAAAATGAAAGCATGAAATAAAAATTAAATAGTGTATGCCATCATATTTCAGTTTATTTATAACTAAAGTCAAATGTGTACATGTTGCATATTTTCACAAAATTAATGGGGGGGGTTAAACTCATTTTAATTATGTAATAGTCATATTTACTTATGACTTAAGTTAAACATATGTACACATTACATGTTTACACAAACTACAGCTATTTGGGGGGGGTAAATGGTTTTAATTACCTAATACTTAACTGCACTTATTGCATTGCTGAATCTTTCCTAGTCTCCAGTCAATTATTTCAAATGAAGATGTAGACCAAACATCCCTACCTCAGTCCACTTCCAACAAATGGAACACTGTCTGTCCTGAAGATGGAGTGAAACTAAAAGGATTGGGGACAAAGGAGGGCATTGGGCAGTAACAGCAAGAATTACAATAATTACAGTAAAACCTACTATTATTACTTGACAGAATTTGCAAGCCTGATGACATAAGATAATCTACCAAAACTAACATTACCATGCTGAATTCTCTACTGCATTCTGATACTGTATAAATGATTAAACATTGGTGTCACACTGATTGAAGATAAAATGATGAAAAGTAGCAGTGAGTCGATGGCTTTCATGGTATCATTATACAAGAAAAATGATTCAAATGGCAAAAAGAATGCAGAACTATTCCTAACCTCATGGGCTTTGAATTCATGAAAGAAAGATAACTCTCCATCGGAGATAGATAATTTCTTTTGATAATCTAAACAATACACCTCTAGTTGTTGGCTGCCAGATGTACCTTAAGATGGTCATGACCATTTCTTGTTTAATTTGATAGATTGAAGCTCAAAATGGACAAAGGACCCATCAAAGATCGCCGATTCTTGGCAAAGAAAAGTAACCAAAAAAATAAATACTGATACCAACTGCTGATGCATAAGCATTTATTTTTCTCCTCATTTAAAACCAACTATAGTACAAGTCACATGATGCCAAGGACAATAAGGAAGACTTGAAGTTCTCAAAGGAAGATTCACTCAAAGGTTAACAAGGAAGCATAATGAACAAAGAACACACCTGTGCTTTGACCGCAAAATTAATGTGTGCAAGATTGTCTCTGGAGCTCAAAATATTTTATTGATTCCAAAAATTGTGATCTGACCCAAAAGTAAAAAACACAAAAGTAGCTTGCCCTATAGTCCTTAATACTGGATACTGAGCAATCTATGATGAGAAACTGAAAATCTGCAACTGGTCAGAAACCTTCACTGATTTTTCCACAATATCAAATGATGATGAAATCTGGATCCCACTGGAATCTGAGCACACAGGGTTCCTTGTTAGGTTTCCAGTTTTTTATAAGCTTTAACTGGAGATACCGCATACAAAATATTTCTAAGAAAAAAGTCGTCTGCTGCTGAGTTCAGTCCTAGGAGAAGTAGGGCATGCAGACAATGATCCATCTTGCTATCTATGAGATCCCAAAACTGCTTTCAATCTGGAGGAAAAGTCCCTAAAGACAATTCTCTGCAGATCCTAATGTCTGGAGATTCTATGGGAAGGGGGTCATGAATCGTCTCTTGATGGGTGATAAAACTCATCCCCATGTAAACAAAATCTGGCTTCTCCTGGTTCATGATTAGGCCTAGCTGAGTCACTGTGTCCATTCTTCAAAGTCCTGGAGGATGGGGACCCTGTGGACCAATAATGAGTCACTATTACACCACAGTCACTCTTGTGTAAACTCTGGAAAGAGAAGCTACACTGATAGAAAGAGCACAAAACTGAAAGATTTGTCCTAAAAATAACCACATAAATATAGGGACATATCAATAATAGACAAAATTTTACTCCTTTATTTGAAACTAAGATGACCCAGAAATAAAATCCAACAACATGGACGTCTGTCAGCCTCTTTACTGTTCCCTACCATTTAAGTGTGTATACACTTCCCACAGGCAACGGTTAGGGGATGGTAGAACCAAATTGGGGTCATTCAGAGAGATGGAAGGTCTTGGCACTCTCCTTTATTGTGCAAACAAAACCCCCAAATATCTCCCATCAGCTCCAAACAAGCCTCAGAACAATGGATAATTGGCATCTACTGAATGCTTGAGAAAAAGTATTTGGCAGAAAGAGAGTATGACTCCCTAGAAATACAGCCTCCCTCCTACAGGACTGGGGAGGTGGTCTGCAGACTTCTCCCTTGGTCCCTTTTCAGAAACACACACTAAAAGGGGTTTTATGCTTGGTTAAGGATAAGGATTGGGTTGTTTCTTTGTGAGTTTGATGTCTTCAAGATGGAAACCCTTTGGATGTGGAGACATTTTTAAGAGAGCATCAAAAGTTTGTCTCGATGTCATGGCAATTCCTCCTCCTTCAAAAGGATGAAAAATAAAACTGGCATTGGAAGCTATTGAAACTTGTTAAGAGCCTTCATTTCCAAAGCATCAAGAAACTTTATGGGAAGATGGGCACAGGTCACTGCCAAAAGCCCCAAATGGGAAGGATCCGAGTCCATGGTGCAGGGATGGGTGAGTGGGGTTTGCTTATGGTACCAAATTAGTGAGTGGACCCTTAATTGTAAATCAGACTAAATCTCCTGCTGTCTCATCACTTCTTGGTCTTAAGACAACTTCTGGGTTATCTCCCTTACTATTGCTGGGGAAAAAGGAGGTAAAATTTTGTGTGCCCCTAAAAACCTCTCCAAACTCAAGAGGACCCTGGCATCCATAGGGTGCATGAAATATGGAGACAACAAAAGAACCATTCTTCTTCTGGGACTCATCTGTGTTAACCAAAATTTACAGTTTATTGTCTTTGGAGAATGTAACTTTTTGATTTTGGGCTTGTCATCATGTCTGCTTACAGCAAGGAGATTGGAGAATATTGGAATCAAAACTTTCTTTATCTCTTCCTTGTGAAAGGGACTGACAATTTCCTCTAGAATGCAAGGAGGCAAATTGCAGTCCCCACTCCTTCCCTCAATAATGAGTTCAAAGCACTTGAGGATGACCTATGGCTTTCCCCATTCTGTCGATGCATGGAGCCATGGTTGTCATGGATGGAAAAGTCAACTTGATGGATATGGCCACATTCCAAATGGTTCTATAAATTGTCAGGCAAAAAAGCAAAAATGGGACACATGTCTACATTAAAATATGTTTTACATGTTAAGCAGGTGAGCCTTTTATGATCACATTTACTAACATCTTGAGGCATACTGAATGCTAATAAATGCAAGGAAATGCAAGAAACAAACACAGGAACAAGAACTGGATGGGAATTACTTACCCTAACACCTGTGCCTTATAGGAGATGAAAATGTAAAAGGTAACCAGTCACTAGCAAGGTATTCAAAAGCCCAAGGTCAACAAAAAAGGGAGATACATAAGATTACACAAGGGCTGGAGAAAAAAATGATGACTTGAAAAAGAATACAATGAAATGCCACTAGATGACTTTGATGAGGAACATACTGTGTGCCAAACGGAGAAATGCCTAAAGTCAAAAATGCTTAAAGTCAAAGGAAAAGAAGGATAATATTCATCCAGTCAGAAATTGACTAAGGTATAAGACTGGAGTATTTTTGTTTTATTCTAGATCTTTAATTACTAATTGGATGGAATAACCTTTTTGTAATAGCACTCTACTCCTCTTCCTATCTACCAACACTGATATATATATCAGCCCATGTACATAGTGTGTCTGGAGTATGGGATCATCTATTGGCACACTGTGATGTATCATCCCATGTAGACAGTGTGTCTGGAGTATTGGATCATCTCTTGGCATACTGTTATATATATCAGCCCATGTTCACAGTGTATCTGGAGTATGAGATCATTTGGCACATTGTGACATATCAGCTCATGTACATCTCTTGGCACATTGTGACATATCAACCCCTCCACTATAGTAAAAGTCATACAGGTCATGGAAGCATTCGTATACCAACTATTTCAGTAATGGGTGTCCATTTTTAGAATTTGAGTCTGAATACCATTAAATGGCAATTATTCACTATTTTTGAATCCTCATATATCTTTATTCCTTTGGAAGGTCATTTATTTTGGCTAAAGAAGTACATATAGCAAAATAATATCACAAAATCAATATTAAAGTACATGGATATTTTTGGAATAGTTCCAACCAAATGTCATGCACTGTGAGTTCACAATGAAAGCTACACATGTTGATAAACAAATGCACACTGTCCCAGTGTAGTACCTGGTTACCATTTTAAAACTCCACAACAACTGATACTATTCAGCTTAAAGTTACCTTAAAATTACTTGATGACTCTTAAGGTGCAAAGCATTCAATAATCCGGATTGAATAGACTTTGTTTAAACCCAATTAGGATTTAATTTTAAAAGAATAATTTATATTTAAGGTGAGTGCATACAAAACCTGTATGACTCAAATGTGTCTGAGGTAAGGGATTAACACTTGGTGCTAATGGGATTCCTAGACATGGACTTCTAATGGGATACCTAGCCATTGGTTTAAAATGGGATACCAAACCATGTACTTCTAATGGGATACCTAGCCATTGGTTTAAAATGGGATACCAAACCATGTACTTCTAATGGGATACCTAGCCATTGGTTTAAAATGGGATACCAAACCATGTACTTCTAATGGGATACCTAGCCATTGGTTTAAAATGGGATACCAAACCATGTACTTCTAATGGGATACCTAGCCATTGGTTTAAAATGGGATACCAAACCATGGACTTCTAATGGGATACCTAGCCATTGGTTTAAAATGGGATACCAAACCATGGACTTCTAATGGGATACCTAGCCATTGGTTTAAAATGGGATACCAAACCATGTACTTCTAATGGGATACCTAGCCATTGGTTTAAAATGGGATACCAAACCATGTACATCTAATGGGATACCTAGCCATTGGTTTAAAATGGGATACCAAACCATGGACTTCTAATGGGATACCTAGCCATGGACTTTTCATTGGATACCTTGCAATGGACTTTCATCTCCCATAGTGCAACTGATAATTAAGATGAACCAAAATGGTGACCTCAGGTATAGTTTTAGCTAGAATGCTCTATACAAACTTCTTACCTCTTATTTCTGTTGACACCAAATCCTCTCGGAACCTGCAAAAGACAATGTCCACATTTATTTAACCATGACAACTGCTAAACAAACCCTGACCAGAATTGCAAAAGTATGTTTTGGAACACAATTATTTAGTTTAATTTCTAACTCTCCCACACCCACCATCTTTTCCTACAATTGCTGCCACAACCTAATTTAAATCTTTTCCAAGTTTTGTTACTCCTGGAATAAAACTTTAAAATAATAAAATTATTTCAATTATCAGTTTAAATGAAGAATATGATGAACAGATCAGATTTCCAGGGTGATCATACCTATAAAAATTTTGCCCAGTTTGTGCCAAAATCAGCTGTTTTTTTCTGCTTTTGGTTAATGAATACAAATTACATGAGTGTGTGTGTATGTGTATATATGTATGTGTGTATGTGTGTATATATGTATGTGTATATATGTATGTGTGTATATATGTATGTGTGTATGTGTATATATGTATGTGTGTGTATGTGTATATATGTATGTGTGTGTGTGTATGTATATATGTATGTGTGTGTGTATGTGTGTCATGAACTCTAGCTGGCCCAGACCTTCTAAGTTCAGGCTGTTATGTGTTTTGACTATGATGCACATGAATTAAGTCTGGATCTCAAGATCGCTAAGTTTTACATTGGGTAAGGAAAGGATAACTGAATTTTGCAACTCATTTAAGGCTCCGTTGTTAAAACCTGTTGCATCTTACTGGATGAATTTACTTTTAAAAATCTTCTGGTAAACTTCCTGATCAGAATGCTATGGTGATACTCAGAGAATAGATAAAACTAGAGATGATATGTGTGTGTACCTCTGAGGGTGTCTGGGGGTTGTCAGCATCAATGACCTCATTATAAGCCATATTGCGTTTTGCCTCAGACAGGATCTTGTCTTCCTCTTCATCATCATCTAATGAGTCCCCTGTGCTCTGAAAATTATGTGAAATAAAAATTTGTGGATTTTTACTCAAGTTTCTTGCATAATTAAAGAAATATTTTCTTGTTCTTCTAATTTTTAATATAATTTTTAATATATATGTATAATTACTGATCTTTGATTGGATGAAAATGGCAAATCCCAACACCTTTGCCACAAATTATTCACACACAACACACCTCACTTCCTGGGCTGATCTAGGGCCCATAATTCCATCTTCAATATAAATAATTATGTGTTCTGCTACATGTATTACTACATGCATGTACTTTAGTTTTTAAAAAATACTTTTTTCAAAAAAGTCAATGCAATTGCAAATTTTGTTAAATAATTGTACCACTGAGCCCCTGCAATTGATTGTGTTAAGGACAGAAAGATAGAACAACAGATGGATGTCAGGTATCAAAATATTTGTGTTGCTACATGTAATAAGTACATAACAGTTATTATGGTGTTTATGTGTATATCCAAATAATAGATCTAATTGTCAAAGTGTATACTCCAGCAAATCCAGTCTAGAATTTGTGTAGTAGTGTGGTAGTAAGTTCCTTATAGTCACTTTTTACTATATATTCCAACCTTGCATAGCACTCAATTTCCCCCAAAGTAATTATAGCCTGACAGTGATCCACTGGTCACCATTATAGGATGTGTATTCCTGCCATAGCTGCATAATAGGTTGGTCACAAAATATCTGACAATGTTACTGTAATCCCTTAAACAACACACCCAACCATGCAATGTACCCAGGATACCACCCACCCATGCAATGTACCCAGGATACCATCTACCTAGTGGACTGTAAGCCCATACAATGTACCCAGGATTCCACCTAACTAGTGGACTGTAAGCCCATGCAATGTACCCAAAATACCACCTACCTAGTGGACTGTAAGCCCATGCAATGTACCCAAGATACCACCTACCTAGTGGACTGTAAGCCCATGCAATGTACCCAAGATACCACCTACCTAGTGGACTGTAAGCCCATGCAATGTACCCAGGATACCACCTACCAAATGGACTGTAAGCCCATGCAATGTACCCAGGATACCACCTACCTAGTGGATTGTAAGCCCATGCAATGTACCTAAGATACCACCTACCTAGTGGACTGTAAGCCCATGCAATGTACCCAGAATACCACCTACCTAGTGGACTGTAAGCCCATGCAATGTACCCAAGATACCACCTACCTAGTGGACTGTAAGCCCATGCAATGTACCCAAGATACCATCTACCTAGTGGACTGTAAGCCCATGCAATGTACCCAGGATACCACCTACCTAGTGGACTGTAAGCCCATGCAATGTACCCAGGATACCACCTACCTAGTGGACTGTAAGCCCATGCAATGTACCCAGGATACCACCTACCTAGTGGACTGTAAGCCCATGCAATGTACCCAGGACACCACCTACCTAGTGGACTGTAAGCCCATGAAATGTACCCAGGATACCACCTACCTAGTGGACTGTAAGCCCATGCAATGTACCCAGGATACCACCTACCTAGTGGACTATAAGCCCATGCAATGTACCCAGGATACCACCTACCTAGTGGACTGTAAGCCCATGCAATGTACCCAAGATACCACCCACCTAGTGGACTGTAAGCCCATGCAATGTACCCAAGATACCACCTACCTATTGGACTGTAAGCCCATGCAATGTACCCAGGATACCACCTACCTAGTGGACTGTAAGCCCATGCAATGTACCCAAGATACCACCTACCTATTGGACTGTAAGCCCTAGTTTTGAAGCAAAATATGTTTCTTCATTGTTTCTACACTCATTATACAACAAATCCAGACTTCCCAAGCTCATAAAAAACAATGACACATGCCCACCTGAAATAAAGGTAGACAAAAGTTATCTTCCCTTGGAAAGAGGGCTCTGCCAAAACTGATCCATTTGTCACTCACAACTGGAATGGAAGTGTATGCATTATCAGGCTCTTCTGTAAGGAGGCTGAGATGGTGTCACCATATTATGATTGGGTACAATCAATTAGACATTTATCATCAAAAATTGATTTCTGCTTCACATGTTACACAATCATAAAAAAACTGGAAAAACAATAATTGGTAGAGGAAGCTATAATCCCACACCCCAGTCAAGGCCCAGTCTCTAGTCCACTTGATGTACTTGAATCAAATTAAAATCTTGGGATAGACACAGGTTAGAGACAGCATAAAGATATGTCCCAAAGCAGTGTGCATGGAAACATACATCTTGCACAAGCTGAGCAACAAATGTCAGAGAAGCTGCTGAATAACCCAGGATGGTGGACTATTGTGCAACAGCTATAAGTGCTACTAGGCACAATTTGGGACAAATTTTCTGAGGTAAAAAGTTTGAAAAAGTTGTTTCAGCCCTCCCTGAATGTTCAGATATTGTACAGTGTCATGATTGCTCAGTCCAGGTTATCAGGATGTATAAACTTGGGTATTATTACCAGTTAGTTTTAAATTTTCCAGTGATAACTTTCTGCTTTAAATCTGTTAGGGGACAGTTGCACTCAAAATGATATACCACTAGCTACTGCCCTAACCTAATGCATTGGTTCTGGGTCCTTGTGTCCTCATTAACAGAAAGCATGTGACCCACTGTACCTGGGAAAAATGGTTAGTGTCCTCATTAACAGAAAGCCTGTGACCCACTGTAACCAAGACAAATGGGTTAGTGTCCTCTAACACAAAGCCTGTGACCCACTGTACCCAGGACAAATGAGTGGTTAAGAACAAACAAAATCTAACTCCTCCATTCAGTTAAATTTGCTTGTGTCCCACTACATAGCTTTTCTAGTGTCTTGTAGACATCCTGGAGATCCAAGGAAGATGGAGACTTCATGACAACAAATTCCCCACAGTGAAAACTGCCACCTGTTGGAGTGAAACTGAATCATCATGGAAGAATTGTCAATAGACTGCATCACAAACAAGGTATGTATCGCCCTTCAACTCCCTGCTGAATCTAGAATGACTAACAAGCCAGTTTGTACTATGGGGAAGTCAAGGAAGCTCTAGACATACATGTGGGTCTGAAAGATTGCTTTATTCAGCCACATTAGAGCCCACAGAACATTTGATTGTTAATGAATGGTCAAGCCTTTATACGAGACAGTAAAACCACACAAGGTAAGAGACCTCTATATCCTCCATTCCATTTTATCTGTCCATGATTGTGCAATAGTAGAAGGATATGGGATCTAACTTGAGACTAAAAGAGGAAGTTGGCTTATTGTGGTACCTGGATATCAGAGGACATGCATTTCTGCTAACTAATGGAGGATAAAATATGAATTTTTTTCATGCTTCTAAAAATGGTGGTCCTTTTATTTGGAGTAAGTTTATGATCACCTTAGCAGGAAGGGAAAAAGCTGCATTACACTGGGAATAAGTTCAACAGATCACTGATCCATGTTTTCCAACCTGAGTGAAAAAAAAAAGACTATATAGCACTGTCATCCTTTGCTTCAAGACTTGGGAAATATAAGTCAGGTGAGAACTGTGCCATGACACAGTCCTGGTTCAATGATTTTCTGAACTGGAACTGGAGAATAATGAGAATAGCATAATAAAGTTTCACTTGGTTTTGAAAGGTCAACCCCTTTGGTCAACTCACTACTGAGATCAGTAAGAATCATCATCTATAAATCTGACACCCAGTGGCCAAGTGGTATAAAGTGGTATAAAGTGGTATAACCGTTATGGATCACTGCCATCTCAGGGTGAGTTGAGTCCAGACTTGGCTTCTCATGGGTCGGTGGTTCTTCCTGGGTTTTCAAGGGTTCTTCCTCCACCATTAATACTGGCCGCCATGTATAGCCTATCTTGTGCTGAATCCTATTGTTTTACATTTACAATGCCGGATACAACCAGCAAATTGATTTAAACATCCAGTGCCCTATACACCCAGCAAATTCAGTAAACTTGCAATGCCCTTTTCTGCCAGCAAATTCACTTAAACATACAATGCCCTATACAGCCAGTAAATTGATTTAAACTTGCAATGCCCTACACAGCCAGCAAATTGATTTAAATGTACAATGCCCAATACAGAATGCAAATTGGTTGAAACTACAATGCCCTATACAGCCTGCAAACTGATTTAAATGTGCAATGTCTTGTACAGATAGCAAATTGTTTTAGATGCATGGAAAAAGAAAAAAAAATTGTGGTGGTTTAATTGTTTTTTTTGGCAATGCTTTAGCTAATCACAATAACAGCTTGAGCCAAAAATTCCAGAGCACCATTAAAGCACTTTATGACCCAGTTTTTTGTTTTGCCAACAACCTAATGACACATAAAATACAAAATTTATGAGCAAAATATTTTCTAAATTTGACGGACACTGGAGGACTAATCACTAGAAAAATATAGACTGTGCTGCAACTGTTAAAATGTGCTGGCAGTCTGGGTCTATGACACTTTTTAAGGATGAATTAGAAAAATAACATGGACCCTCATTTAACAGATTATTATGCAATGGCAGATCTGGGTTTGCTATCAGCAGTTGGATTTATCTTGTATATATTACATTCTGTAACTTTAACATATAATTATACAAGACTGAGGTAACAGATCAACAGAAACCCATAAAGCCATGCTCTTACAATCTGTCACAAAGTCTGAAAACTTTATTTAACCAAAGCAATAACATCAATGAAATATTCATTTATTCCTTATTAGGCATGATGTATGATATGAAACCATCTTCTTTTGTAACATGACAATAACTTATCTAATCAGAATCTGTGATGACAAACTTTAAAAGTTAAACATCAATAATCCTTAACAATTTTGTCATTTACAAAGTTTAGCCAAAATTAAAAATATGTATAGTTCTGGTAACTGTGTGGAGCAAAGGTAGATGGTGTGAACAACTTTTTTTTTGTTTTTATTACCTTTTTTTATCAAGTTCATGTTAGTTTGTGAATATGTTCCAATGTGAAGTTACTCAATTGGATGTGTAAACTGGGCACAATCAGAATAAATCTTTTATTTTTCTGTATCTTAATAGTTATTGGGTTGGGACCATTAAAAAAGGTGTGATGGGTGACTGGAACAACACATTTTAAAAGATGTCTGTACATCTGTATACAGTGTTCCATCACAGTTAAATAAATCTGAAGGGCAACTGAAAAGAAAGCTTTCATGTACAATAAACATTTAGATCATACCACCATACTTGTGTTTATTGCTACATTAGTTTTACTGTATATTTAGTAATGCTACTCTAGTTATTTCAAAATAATAATAATAATGATGACTTGATTTAAGTCAACCCACACCCTTCAGGTCATGAGTGGCATATCCTAACCACTGAGCATTGCACTTACACTGTATGAACCAACTAACAGTTGTTGTTTTGGGGCTTAAGGCCATTTTTCAGCACACAACAGGCTATACATGGCGGCCAGTATAAATGGTAGAGGAAGATTCTGGATATCCACGGAAAGAACCACCAACCTGAGAAGCTACTGGCAAGCTTTCTCACATATCCACATTCACCAAATCTTAGAATCTTAGACTTGAACCCACACAGACAGGTGAGATGGCAGTAATTAGTAATAGAGAGCACTTTAGACCACTTGGCCACCTTCCCAACTAACACTAAATATACATTCAATATGCAATTAGAACCAAACTGATTAGCAGTGATTTAATCATGCGTCACACTCTTCATTAATCATCTACCTTTCAGTTACATTATGATACACTGAAGATCAATTTTTGTCATTTTTTATTTAAACATGGATAGTGCTGCCTATGGCAATCAGGGGGTTAATTTACAATGGTAATTTATGCTGGAATGATATATGAAACAATGAAATTCAAAATTATGATGTATGCATAGCAATAAAAATTCCAGAGATATGAATCATTCACTAACATGTTAACTTTTCAAATTAATTTGAAGATGCTTCCAATAGCTTTCAATACAAGCTACCTTTGCAATGTTTTATGTCTGGAATAAAACCTGTGAATTTCTTTTTCTTTTGTCCCAGTCTTGGGATGATATGATACCTACATGCATCCAATGAGATAAAAAGCTGTAACATGTAAATAAGCACTGATTTGTCAAATATTTAGGTCTGTCAAAAAGTGGGCATTTATGTAAATAGGCACTAATCTGTCAAATATTTAGGTCTGTCAAAAAGTGGGCATTTATGTAAATAAGCACTGATCTGTCAAATATTTAGGTGTCAAAAAAGTGGGCATTTTTGTAAATAAGCATTGATCTGTCAAATATTTAGGTGTCAAAAAAGTGGGCATTTTTGTAAATAAGCATCGATCTGTCAAATATTTAGGTGTGTCAATCATGGAATCATCTCATACTGCATGAGACCATACTTTAATTGTATTTAGCAATTTCTTTATGCTAATTAATGTTGATGGTCCAGAGTGGTGTTAGGAGACAACCTTTAATCTGTGTAAATCCCAATGTGTTGGCACAAGGGTCAGTACCAAAAAATGCAAAAGTTGCAAAGCAATATATTAACTAAGTAACTTTATGAAATCAACCCTGCAAATCTCTTGCACTTGTTAGTTTGATGCTATCAACAAATAAAAAATTGATAAATAAGCTGAAAAGAAACAATTTAAATAAAATCAGTGAAGCATAAAATGTCACTTTGATCTGCTTTTGGGATTGCTCTGTAGTGTTCATCAAAATGGATACACTCATCAAGTTGTGAGATCCCAGGTATAAAGTACCTGACCTAAACTTGACCAAGAATGTAAAACTTTTTTGTGCATGTCAGGACTGATCGAATCCCACAATTCATTTATGGAGTCAGATAAGTAAACTTTTAGTTAGTTTGACATGCAATAAAGTATGGCCCATTTCTCTTCAACTTGCGACAATTTGGTCTTACAATTAGTACAATCTGACAGGTGAAGCACCACTCCAGTGGCCTAGTGGTTAGAGCATCCAACTCGGATGCGGGAGGTTGTGGGTTCGATCCCCAGTCGAATCACACCAAAGACTTACAAAAATGGTACTAACAGCTTCCTCGCTTGGCACTAAGCATTAATAGGTTAGTGTTAGGACTGGTCGGCCAGGTGTCAGGATACTGTGACTGGGTGGGACATCATGCTACATGTCTGTGGCATGATGCCCTAGTCCTAGACATCACTATAAACTGCCAAACTACAGACATCATAACGATATGACTGAAAAACTGTTAAAGCTATGTTAAAAATCATAATCACATCACATCACAGGTGAAGCAACAACTGCACCAGGAAACTGCCCATCATGACAGTAAATGGCCAAATACATATGGCAATGGACAAGATCAGAACTGTGGTCCATTCCATCCACATCAATGATGAAACCAAGGCCAGAATTGCTAAAGCAAGTATGCCAAATGGCAGACTGTGTGCAACTGAGTGGGAATACAGAAGCATCAGTCTGCAAACAAAACTTAGGTCAACAAACCATTGTGTTGCTGACCCTACTGTAGGCATTGCAAAACGTGTACAGATTCCATGCCAAGAAACTGAACCTGGATTGAACTGCACTTGGCAATTTTCTGCCTTGGATTATGCTCTCATTATTACCAATGCTCAGTAATGATTGACCAACATTTGCTATAATAAATCAGGTTTTCTGACTGATTGTTTGATCTGCCAACATTTACTATAACAATTCAGGTTTTCTGACAGATTGTTTAGTGGCACAAATTAGATCCCTTTTGTAATTAATTCAACCTCAAAATAAATTGTTTGTTACCATTGGTGTAGGTTCAACCTCAAAAATACCAATTAACATATGGCAATCAAACACTTAACACTGCAAGATGGGAGACCACCATAAACCTCAAATGTGTTAATTGCCAATTATATTACATGTATTTAAAAATTTATATCAACTGCCATCATGCCATCATGCACTTCATATTACCTCTTACCACTTCTGCCATTGCTAGCACCAACCAATACATGTATGTGTAATAAAGAAATTTCTAAATTTTTATGACCAATAAAATATATTAAGGGGGATATGTAGCAGTCAGGATATTGGAGAATAGAACAAAAAATTGTGGTAAACCTGTGACCCCATGTTTAATGTGCAACACAGTATTTCTCTGTTCTTTCTAAAGATAAAAGTGTATATGTCTTATCAAGTGTTTAAAATTTTGTGACAAATGTAAAGGTACGTGGGCGAAATGAATTTTCTACCTGCCCTGTACAAGCTGATGAAATTTTTCAGCCCAACACCACTCTATCACTAACTTATAACCCCTTTATAAGGCAGTGGCAGGCATAGATACCATTTTCTTTCTAGAAAATGCCAGAAGAATTGACTCTCACTTGTTTAATGCAGAGAAAATTACAACCAAAGCCCTGATGTACTGCTTAATTTATTGTTCAAAACAGCTATTGATATTAAAAATGCACAAACTTCCTGATCCAAACAAAACAAGAGGTAATTTTAATGTGAATGAAATATCTGGTTGTGCAAAACAGGCATCTTGATGAAAAAGCCCAATATGATGGATGCAGTGCACTACCAATTCAGGAGGTAGTCTTCATTTTGAAAAGTTCCTCAAGAACACTTTACCTAATAATAAGCGCATTTTGTCCTTCTGCCAATATACCATACAGTCGCCTTAGGGCACTTTACCTGATGTCCACCCCCTATTAGATACTACATTCATTGATGAGAATCATCATTACATCAGATCACATGGTCACTGTTTATACTCTGGTCAAAATCTATTTAAAGTAGGTCATAACTGGGTCATATTCTCCATTCTACAAAATGGCAGTCTCTATATTGTTCAGTACTTGAACCAATAGAATCACAACTATGAAAGCTTCAATAACTTAGGCAAAGGCTCTGAGACTGAGGTAGGAAGCCCTTAGTTTTTATAAATTATCAAATTCAACTGATTTAGTGATGTAGATGCAAAGAACTTGTAAAATTTGAGTATGAAAAATTGCCAGTACAGTTAATCACACAGCTTCACTGACTTGATAGTGAATGAGTTCTCTCAAGATTTTAAAGCACATACAAAATTCATTTGTTAAAAATAATTATACAGCTATAACGCCTGTATTTTACTCTTAAATCTTTCCATACATAATATGAGTACCAAAAACGTAAAATGTTTAAAATTGCTGTTAAAAGTAACATATACTTCACCTAACAGGCCTATGTGTAGCAAACTGCACTGGGTAACTTTGCTACATGCATATCGAAGGGCAAAAAAGCCATACACTCTATGAGGGAAAGGGTTAAGGGGAGAGATCAATTATATAATATATCCAGCTTTTCTTGGAGACCAGGATGTTTTGGAGTAGAATGTGGGAGAATAATCATTTCAGCCTCTTTGACTTCCCTCTTCTAAACTGGTGGAAAGAATTTGACAGGGGAATATTCCTAAATCTGAAGTTGATAACCCGAACTCACAACAGAAATGACCCACCCACATTCTGTGATGCTTGGCCAAGGCTTTGAAAAGAAGCATAAATGAGCATCTATAAATAATGAATATATGGCAGGAGAGCATTTTAATCCATAGGGTTGTCAATGGGTGAATTGATGTATGGCTGAGTAACGAGATTAAGGCTAACATATATGCACAACAAACTTAATTGGTTACTTTTTTTTTGTAATCTGGAGTTTAGTGGTGGTATATATCATCAGTAACAATGGGATCAAATGTGGATCATGATGGCTTTTGATTCTTTTTGATTATAAAATTGTCCATCCTTTAGGAGCATTGAGATAAAAAAGAATGACCAACTAAAAAGTATTTCAACAGACACTTAATCCTTTAGGAGCATTGAGATAAAAAAGAATGACCAACTAAAAAGTATTTCAACAGACACTTAATCCTTTAGGAGCATTGAGATAAAAAAGAATGACCAACTAAAAAGTATTTCAACAGACACTTAATCCTTTAGGAGCATTGAGATAAAAAAGAATGACCAACTAAAAAGTATTTCAACAGACACTTAATCCTTTAGGAGCATTGAGATAAAAAAGAATGACCAACTAAAAAAGGATTTCAACAGACATTTAAGTATTGTGATAACTTATGGCTTCATTTAAACTTAAAGTTTAATTAATAATAACTGAGTTGTCCCTTGCTCATCACAAGTGTAATCAAACTGGTTAAACATAATAAGGGACACCCATTAATAATATCAAAAGTGTAAAGAGAAACTGTATAAAGCAAGAAGCACAACAGAAACATTGCTGATCCAAGGAGAGAAAAGGCTACTGAAAGATAATCTGACAATGACTTACCTCGGGACCTAAATAAAAATTACCTAATTTGAAATATTTTGAGTTATTAATAAACATAAGCCAATTTATTGGTAATGATTTTGTTCTTATGATTTCATATTTTAAGTAAAGCAATTGAAATCTTGTAAAAAAAATAAACAGGGCAATTTTGGGCATATGAAAATAGTAGTCAGGGCTTGTGGAATTTCAATCAAGCTTCTGACTTTTTTTTAAAAGCCACCAGCTTTGGGTCTGTATCTAACAATAATTTTCTTTTTAACAATGCTGTCAGTAGAAACTTTTTCCAGAGTAGAATCGAGGGTAATTAAGGCTGTTGTTCTGGTCCAAAATAATATACATCACAAAAATGCACTGGGTGGAATTTCTATGCATCACAAAAATAGACTGGGTGGAATTTATATGAAATGGTTCAAATTTAAATTCCAAGCATCAGAATACATGGGTAGGCATCACCTAAGAAACCGAACAATTCATGACCACTGTTATGACTGATTGACAGTAATTTTTAGTGCTCCACTGGATAAGTGAACAGCAGGTTTTAGTGATCCATCTGCAATATCAATAACAGGGGTTATCGAATTACCAACAATTTCAGGCTGTGCAGCATCAGTATAAATATCAAAACACAATATTTGGTATAACTCTAGATTAATGGGCCAAGTGTGCTAACATGACCTTTTCTGATTCACCAATACTATCCTGATAGACTTTTCTTATCTCATGGAATAACAAATGTCCATTTTTATCAAAGGATTTATTGTACTTCAATTGCAAGCTGTTGTAGGTTCCATTAAAACAATAAACAGATGGAATAAACATGTCATCTCATGTTTATTTGATAATTCTGCCACAAAATGAATGTTTCACAACCCCAACAGTTTATAAACATGGTGAATTTTTCTAATCCATCTGCAAAATCCACAAGATTTAGTTAGGGGATCTGCATTAATTTTGAGCCCTGGGATAACCAAGGTCATAACAGTGGGCTGATTGTAAGTGCACATTTGCTGGATATGTACATGTTTCAAACATCAAAGACAAATGAAGTGTGAAAATAACATGGATAAAATAATTACATCATACATAGTCTGAATGAATTTCCTCTGACCTTTCCCACTCATTTTCACCTTCTGACATCTATGTATAAATATCTAAAATGATTTGGGAAAGGACTGAGGTAACTTGTACCATAGCCAAACAAAACTAAAAAATAAAAAAGTTTCCAAATGAAGAACACACCTCTGTCGATGCTAGGTGAACCACTCCCGTACTGCGGCGTTTCTCCCTCAATTTCCTCTTGTCTTTAGGCGGCTTGCCCTTGTGGAGATGATTTGGTCGCCGTTTATCTTTCGCCCTACTGACGGCAGAGACGCGGGTTGGGGAGTCGTGTTCTGGTATCGCACCGTACCCACCTTGACCCTCCTCTATCCCGTAGTCCCCGTTTTGCTCTCTGCTACCATCGCGTTCACCTGCTGCATCTCCCCAGCCGTCCCTGTCCCCACTTCTGTACATGGGGCCCCTTGATCGCCGGGGCCTCACGACCCTTCTGTTGGGCTCGAAATCTTCATGATCTAAGCTTTCCTGACTAACAGAGCTAGACGCCATATCTATTTTCGAAATGCGTGACTCTGCTAAATTACTAATTTTTTATGTCTGGGTTAATTATCATTTTCAACACACATGATTCATTGATATAACAAAATGTTCAGAGTTTTGTTTTCTACACCTGTTTACATGTCAAAAAGGTATGACCTTTCTAATCAAACCCGGCAACCTGTTTAGTAAAATATCACCAGTGTTTCACTTTGATTGTTGATAAAACCAGAAAGCCTCGTTTTCACCACGCACCTGTTACAATGACATCATCATTACGTCACACTATCACTAACCAAATGACATTCTTCAGATGCGTTGAACTGTATCAATTTGAAATTTCTTTCGATCCGTTTTTAAAACAAGCTCATTAAGAATACGTAATAAATATAACGTCCATGAATACGACGGAACTGTCTGGTCATCAGAAATGTTTATCATTATCGATTTCTGTTGTCCAATGGAGAAGCCGAACGTAGGAGGAATTCCGTCTGATCTTAGCTGCCCTCACTGAGTACTGAAACCGCAGTAATAATAGTGATCGTCATAAATGCAGTGTTATTTTATTTACAAATTAAATCAGGCGCACTTGCCAATTATTTTTATTCAGTTTGCGACTGGGAAGCCAATACAATTTTAAATGTCACGCCCGTCATTATTCATTATTTAATTTAAGGAAAAAAAGCTCTGTGTGTGTGTGTGTGTGTGTGTGTGTGTGTGTGTGTGTGTGTGTGTCTGTGTGTGTGTGTTCAGGGAATATATTCTTAAAGAAATGGAAAAATCCCTTCACCTTCGGTGTAATTGTTTGATCAAATCTTTCCGTTTTCAATAACCGCTTAAGCCAGCCTGGCTCAGCTGCCTTAAACGCGCGCGTGTGTATGTGTGTGTGAGTGTGTGTGTGTGTGTGTGTGTGTGTGTGTGTGTGTGTGTGTGTGTGTGTGTGTAATTACACACTATTTTCTGTTCGAACTGAGAAATGCTCGTACCTACCCGTTTGTACCCAATGAGAAAAGAAGCTCGAGAACAATGACGGGCGGATGAGCATTTTACAAATATAACAAGTTAATAATGGTTATACCTAAGTATTGAACAACTTTAGAAATGATGTTGCTCTTGTATAATACAAGACAAGACTCCAAGTGAAGTCAACAAAATGTGTATGATGAGAACTATTATAATTCTGTAGAAGTTGTTTAGTATGAAATATATCTGGATTAATTAGAAAACTTTCAAGTGCAGATGTGTCGGATTTTATTAACAATGATGAAAGTCGTTAAGTATTAGGCTCTGTTGCAGAAACTATTGATCAATTTCATGTTGACGATTAAAAAAAAAAAACTTTGATATTGCATAAAGTTAATCACCAACAGCAGAAAGAAACTCAGGTAATATCTTGGTTTTTGTTCGAAATCCATTGTCAGGCATTTCAATATATGCAGAAAAATAAATATTCCCAACATAAATACTGTTTGATTCAAGAAAGACCTTAGCAAACTAGGTCCTATTTTGATGATTTTGGAAGGGCATTTAAAAAAAAATTCTCCCATTGTTTTAAAATTACTTTCTCTCAATATATATATATATATATATATATATATATATATATATATATATATATATATATATATATATATTACTAACACCTGGAGCCACTGCACTATCGGCGCAGAATCGGTTCAATAGGCTTAATACTGGCTCTTGTTTGGTTAGTTATTTTACCAAATGTAATCAAGCTGAAGGGGGTATTAATTTTTGGTTTTATCTATATGTCACCTGAATACTCTTCACTCTGAGGAAAATGTTAATACGGTTATAGAAAATGAAACAGTTTAACTAAAAACCAAGTATACTGATTATACAGTAATAATTGCAGTTGATTTTAATGTCTATGCGATTAGTATATTAGATTTTATTAAATATGATAATGTTGTAGACTTGCTTCAATAATTTTATTATATCGCAGGCGAATTATCTATGATCTAGTTAGCGAGGACATAAGGGAGATAAATCGCTGTGGAGAAAACTTTCTGTGACCGGGTTGAGGGTCGTTTGGTTGATGTAGATCAAAGACGTAGGGAACTTTACAAGAGTGAATTCATGGTAACTCGGCCAAAGCAACATATTATGTTTTAGCTTACGTATTTGTTAACAAATATATCGTCCTCTGACGTAGATGGCAGATTAGAATCTATTCGTACGTAAATTGTATTTTTTAATGACTTGACGGCAAATTAGAATAGCAATCTGTGACTTTGGGACAAAGTAGTAAATAAATATAAAGAAGACGGGCTGTATTTTATCCAACATATCAAGGATCTATTATCTCCAAATACTGACGAGATTTTAAATTGTATCAATCGTAACAATCTAAATGAATGCATTGAAACAGTTAGTGTTATTTACATATCAGCAAACCCAATGAAACAGTCAATTGATAAAAAAAACCGAGCTGCAACATCTCCATTAAAAAAAAAACTTCATTAAAGTTAATCTTGGTTCGAGTGAGACAATAGCCGCTAAATGCAAAGCGTTAAAATATCTAAGACGGCTCAGAATACAAAATGTAATATAATTACTTGAAGATTATAAATGATATATAAATATGTATACATCTCTTAAATAGGTTTGATTCTGCATTATGCTCTAAAATGCACGGGGGGGGGCTTCCTGTCAAGAATCAGAGTGCTCATATAAAAACCAGTATCACATTTGCAACAACTGGAATAGTTGGGGGGGGGCGGTGTCAGAATTATTTATTTTATCCGGTTCTGATGACATGTTACAGGAAATGACAATTTTTAAATAAGTCACGATAATCGCTTAAGAGGAAGTCCTCTTTGCAAAAGTGAAGCATGACAAAGTTGGTGGAGTATTTGATCTATCAAGAGATTTCTTTATATATAGGTGCATATATAGGTGCAACATAATGCAACCAATATTATTTGGTACGATTCTGTGATCATAAACGAAGTAACGGAATGTAGCAAACCCAACAAGCTTTCTAACACTTAACAAATTATTTAATTCCCTTTGTTAAAAAATATGTTAGAACTGGTCGGCCTGGTGCCATGATAATGTGACTGGGTGGAACATCATGCAACATGTCTGATGCATGATGCCCAAGTGTTATACATCACGATAAATTGTCACACGGCAGACATCGTAGCATAATGACTGAACAATTGTTCAAGGTTTGTTAAAACTTCAAATCACACACCCACCCACCCACCCACCCACCCACACACAGATAGAAAATCGAAGAGAAACACACAGTTTATGATAGATGTAAAAGGCTATGCACAAGACCAAAAGAATCGAGTGTTCCGAATTAATAAGAAACTAAAACGCAATTTAACGAAAACTTAAAACATCTGGAAAGATTAAATATGGTCGGGACAAAATTAATAATGTAATTAATAAACTAATACTAAATGTAATTTAGCAGAATCAAAGAGGAAATTGAAACCAAAGCGTAAACTTTACAAACTGAATTTGTACAAATGTTTCAAAATTATTATTAAAAAATACAAATTTACGAGTATAATTTAGTACCAAGTGTACAATAAAACCAAAAAAAATTAAAGTAAATAAATTTTTACCGAATTTAGTAAAGACCGAAGAGTATCTGGAAATGGGTTTGACGTTTTTCAATTTATCATCTTCGCAAGAATTTGTTGTCGGTACTACCTTTGTCTCAATCTCAGATATTACCGGTCTATGATAACATAGATAAAAGGAAGAGTTATCAAGTTTCTTTCAGGACGGGCAATACCAATAAGAAACAGAAAACTAGAAACTATCAGGAGAAGATGAAAACGTTGAACAGTGGACAAAAGGAAGGGAATGAAAACAAACAGGTAGATTATTACAGGACATCTTGATAGAGTTAAAGCACCCAAAAGAAACGTAAACAATATCTTTAGCGAAACCAAATAGAAAGAAATATTTACAATCACAGAATTCCATACCTTCCACGACTTCATTGACAGTTTCAACTGAGACGTCCGCAGCAGTAGGCAATACTACCATTACTTCAGCAGCAGCAGCAGCAGCAGGTCATGGATGTGGTTTAGCAGTTACTGCTGGTGTTATCATATGCAAAGTTTAAATAAAACACTAACTCACCTGTCCTTTTCAGGATCAGACAGTTATTTTAGGAAAGAGATACTACTCAGGTGATTGGAAAATCAAGTATAAGAAATCCCTCCATTATAAAATATGTTTGTGTGAGTATGCGTGTGTGTGCTCGAATATTTTACTAATGTCTTTATTTTTTCTTTATTTTTTTTTTAGTATTGATAAGACGCACTAACGAGAGAAGAAGAAGAAGAAAGTTCGGGCTCTCTTAAAGAGGAAGGTGTCACTTATAACCGTGTAGATACGATACATTTTTGTTTTTTGGGCAATGGGAGAGATACGTCGGGAATTCGCTGTAAGGAAAGAAACGAGTCTGTTGTCGAATGAACGGACTTTAATTAGATATATAACGCTATATTCCCGCGATACATGTTATAAAACCTTTATATTTAAAATTTTAAAATACATAAAATACGTATAAGGTTATACGTTTCCTTATATCTTTCCAATATTCTACATTTGCACAGTTTCTCTCTTTTACAATATAATACAGATAATTAGATCTCGACTACATTCATGATAACCAAAGTGTATACATTTCAATAGTTGCGATATAGTGCAACAATCGTTTTGAAGCAATGTATTTTACTAAAATTTTCAATAGATTACTGATTAGGAAAAGGTTACTAAAACATTGTTCTTTATTACTTAAAGAATCTCTTATTTCCAGATTAAATATAAACATGAAGATGGTAGCGAATTAATCTTTTCCCATAATACATACCATGCATACAAACCAATATAAGTTCTTTGAAACCAAAAAATATATTCCATTACATTATAATAGTAAGAACTCACAAAATGTTGCCAAAAATATCAAGTCTAGATTGAACTTTACCGTGAAAATTTCAACATTTAAAAGTTCCTATAGTTTAAGAGATTACGGACACAGACAAGTCGTACCTGTAAGGAAAGAGAAGAGTCTCTCTGATCGGCTTGATTTTTACTCGAGACTGCTGTAATTTTATACACGTTCGTTGATATTGAATCGGAACATACTCATCTTTTTCCAACAGGAAACGCGTGAATCATCCATTTGAAGACCTTTGGGTACAAGTAAATTGTTTGATTGCCTACCATCAGCTTTTTATCAAGTCTAAAATTTGTTGACGTTAACCTTTAAATACATGAGAATGTACTTCCTCACACTAGCGCGATCTTTACCAAAACGTCACACAGCTGCTACACACACACACACACACACACACACATACACACACACACACACACACAAACAAACAAATAAAATTGTAATATCACTATAGCTTAGTGGAAAATTACTTTCAATATAATCTAATAAAAATTTATTTTTAATACGATTTAGGGAAGATTTAGAGAAAATTTCAACTTTTGCTAAATATTTGTGTCCTAATATTCAAAAGTTATTCAGACAAAAAGGAAGTTTTTGAATCAGAAATGTTTACTGGAACATCAGATACTAAAACGTGGAATTATTTTAAAGAAAATAAACTAGAAAATAAATGACGCTTTGGTAAATTTAATCAATCATGACAATAATCAAATCAAAGATCAATAAAAATTACATTGGTTGAAGCAAGAGAGAAAGGATCAATAGCATGTCATATTTGGTTACCTGACAACAGCTGCAGTTTGGAGGAACTAAATTAAAAATTAAAACCCCAAACAATTAGAAAAATTAAATAAGTTCTGAAAAGAGGCCCTATATTGATTTACGGAGGATATATATATATATTTTTTAAAAAATCAGTTTAGGTGAGCAAGTCTTTTTTTTTTCAAAGTGAAAGATTTTAAGGGATGGAACATAAAGCACGTTTTACAAGCAAACACGATTTTGTTCCATAAATTAAAAAAAGATATAAGAGAGAGAGAGAGAGAGAGAGAGAGAGAGAGAGAGAGAGAGAGAGAGAGAGAGAGAGAGAGAGAGAGAGAGAGAGAGATTTTGTAGGAGGAAGAATGAATTGTAAAATGTATACAATCCACTTTGCTCTTGCCCACCTTTATAAATGGCATTCACAGTCCAATGCATGTACCAAACTCCGTCTTGAAATTACTACTGGACTTCAATGTGTCATGGTTGATATTTTTCAGTTCAAGCTCTGCCCTTCATATTGGCACACCACTGGCCCATCAATGATCGATAACCTGCATGTTACTGGTTATCTCCGACCACGATTACATGTCCGCTGGTCTGATTTTATAATAACCCAAGTCAATAGTCACTCTGACCTATCTATACCAACTTCATTCTCTATTTCCCTTGTATCAGCATACAAGCTTCGTTCAATTCTCAATCGCTCGTTTTCTGCTCACATCGTTTGGACACACCATAATATTACCTTTTTTCAATGCTCGGGCAATGGTTCTTCAGACTCCACTCTTCATAAACATCATTCCTTGCCACCATACACCAGTTTATCTTAATATCAGCATACATTTCTACACACATTCTCGGTTGTTACCTTCATAATAATTTTTTTAATCTTTTCTTTTTTACTTGGAGCTAATATTTTCATTAATAGGGAACAGGTGTGCTAAATGTCATATAGTGCCAAGTGTGGTATGGTAATGGCGTTTAATGAATACACTACTTTATAAAGAACCTCACCAGGCCATACGTTACATTGTTGTGTCTTTATCAATATTAGCACTACAGTATCGGACACGTACCCAAAGGGGATCGTGCGGTGTGTCCATTTCCAAATTAACATTGTCATGCAATTAGCGCTGTAACGTTGGACATATACCCGGGGGAATCGTGTGGCGGGAGACATTTACTGGTTACGAAACAAGATTTTTATAAATCAAAATCAGCTAAGGATCCGGGTTGAGAATGGAAGGGTCAATCACGTTACTTTTCGGTACGAACAAGTCTATTGTTCTACGGTCCCCCGTACTCGAAAAGGTGGTTGCCCTTTCACCAGTGTTGCAACGACTACTACATTATCGCGAGACGACATTACATATGTTTACAGCTGATAGCTTGTCAAATAGATTATATTATGACTTTGATATTTCTATAGCTAGGCATTTATTCTTTTCAATTGATAAAGGCACGACATTGTACGACAACCCTAACTCCTTATTTCACATCGTGAAGAAACACTTGCTCGTCTATTATCAGGTCGTATACCCATTTGTGACATGATTCCTTAAATGCTCGGTTTCTTTCATCAACTACACCGTAAAGGTTACCCTGTTCTAGCCAAACTGTATATTTGTAACGCCAAGTTACCGCTTAAAATGATAGAAGACCCAAACATTCCTTTTCATAGGTTTAAAAAAATATCCCGAGATGCTCATAATCTCGAGGAATTTTTGGCGAAGCGAGCAAAACCCGGTTGTACTTGTCCTAAGTGCACTCACCACCGCCAAGAGCGCGATCAGCCCACTGCTAATCGCCCTCAACTTCGCTTCCCAGGTCGAATCCAAATGTTTCGTCAACGGACGGCATTGCCGGACTACTTGGCACTATTAGAGTCTAAAGCTACCTCCACACAGGACACTAGTCAACAATAAAAGGTTGGTGTTCCTGGTGGGTAATATATTTCTTTACATGCATATGTTTCTAATTATGACATGTCTATGACGGAAACCGTCTAGACTTTCTCTCCAGTCATGACGACAATCGTCTGATGGGACTAGTCATAGGGTAGGTAATGTAGAAATTTTTTTTCCTTCTCTCTGACAGACCTAATATTAATAGTAATCTTTCTTTTGGGATTGCATCTCACTTCTCTTTTTCCGATGTCGTGCCGACAATCTTTCTTCATGATAATTTTTCCTCTTGTAATTTTGACATTTATTGCATATTATCAAATGTAATTTCATTGTAATTTACACTCTTGTAATTTTGATATTTATTGAATATTGTCACATGTAATTTCGTTGTAATTTACACTATTATACCTTTGAAATTCATTAACTATTGTCAAGAGTGTTTTCGTGTACTTCTCACTATTGTACTCGAATTTCATTGAATGTGTCAAAGGTGTTTTCATAAGATTGCCTTGAATAAACTTCTTCTTTACCATATTGACGTCACATTACGTATTATCCTGTCACATTGTATATTTTAATGTTTTCTTAATATATTGTTTTTCTTCATTCCTCATCGAGGTACTGCACGGTAAATTGTTGTCTTTTCCTATTTCTTAACTTTTGTCAGTGCATTGTATTTTGGTCTTTTCAATATTTTTACTTCCTTGTGTCATTGTAATCTCTTTTTCAATTTATATTGGCTCCTTTTTACACATTTTATGGTACATTTTTCCATTTATCATTTATCATGTCTATTCTGGTGCATTGTCAATGTACCTTACAGTTTATTAATTATTATACCTTTTATTGCATTCTTTTTTTTATTTTCACAATATGTACTGCAATGAACATTGTTCTCATTCCCTTTTTGCAATTTATCAACTTACCAATGCATTGTAAGTTTTTAATCTACCTAAGCATTGTAATGTTTGATTTTTAATATTTTTCTTTCTTCTTCCTCGTATACTTATCATTTTTTTTACTAGCCTCGAGGACGCGGCTAAATTAACCAGGAGGTATTATCAAGATATCAATTTTAAAAGAAAGAAACGATAACAGTAACTTGTGTAGAATATACTGAAATCTCTATTTACCGAAAGGCAAAACCTGCAAATTTAAGAAGAGTGCTATGATATTGATTTGGATTGCAAGAGAAGCATGGCCCAATCAATAATTCATATCCTGAATATAATAGGACATTGAAAGGAATTCAGATTAAACAATATCCTTGTTTCCACCGCTTCATTTGGTAATGGAAAAAACCTGCTTTATTTAAATTAATAAGCCGGTTCAATAGTTCACCATCGGAGAGAAGCAATGAACAACATTACTGTCGCACAATTCAATCAATAAACCTTTCTTAATTGTGTTGTTATCCTGGGAACAAAGTAATTGATAATCAAGGAAATTAGTTTGAGTTTAAAAGTTCGAAATGTGAATGACCACTTAAAATTAAGACGGTTATAGACAATGTATGGTTCAAAAGGTCGTTCACTTAGGAAAAATACTGACCACACACACACACACACACACACACACACACACACACACGCACTTTCTCTCTAAAACTTGATATAAGGTTAAAGCTGTCCTTGACTATCACGCAAGAAACGCGCGTGACTTTTTAGAACATAGGCATAATTCATTAGACAGACCTCTCTGACCTTGAATGAAAACACTGATGATCATGCAGCTTCCAAGATATAAAAAAAGGCTTTGAGCTGCTTTGGTCTCAGTGTGATTCCAAGCTCAGAAGAGTGTAGTGTATTTCTTACAGGTAAGAAAATTATGCTTTATACTCGCTTTTAAAAGTTAAAGATTTTATAGTAAGTTGTAATATCCTTCTGAATTATTTTTATCAATATAATGTAATAGTGAGTTCTTTTTTCTAATATGAAATATTTTACTGATTTGATATTTTACTAAATTGATGTTCATTGTATTTATAATGTAATATTATTGAGTTTCCTTCTTCCACAATCATAATGTAATGAAATATTTTACAGCTTCAATGTTCAATAGTATTTGTTTGAAATAATTACTAGCTTCATGTTATAATTTAATTGAGAATAAATATATATTCTATAAATAATAGGTGTAACACTCACAGATCTTTTTCAGGTCATTACCTCACATTAAATAGAAAAAATACATTTATTACAGTTATTGAATTTTAGGCTCATTGGATATTTAAATCACTTGTATTCAAAAATGCAGAAAAATGAATGGACAAATGAAATAGTAGATTGTGGAAGAACTATTTAATAAATAATGTAATATGTATTGTATGTAGTTTCAACATAAATAAATTTACGTGTTATATCCTTAGAATATATATATATATATATATATATATATATATATATATATATATATATATATATATATATATATATATATATATATATATATCTCTGTGTGTGTGTGTGTATTACGGTAGGTTTTTTTAATTATTATACCCTAGAGTGTTATGGGGTTTAATTATATGAAAATGGGGTGGGGTGTTTCCAATATTTATTTAGGTATGGCACCCACCCAGGCTCGATTATGGTTCAGAAGTTAAGTAGGTGAATATGGTTCTGAGCCCCCAGTCAGAAATGCCGACAGTTAAATCCAAAAGTGCTAAAGGGTGAAATTAAACAGTTAAATACAAAAGTACAAAAGGGTGGAATTAAATAAAACAATTTAATTAGTAATAAAATTTCAACATGCGAGCTTCCCAATCGCTCGACGCTTTTGTGCCTATTTCATCATCTGAATCAGTGTGAGAATTTCGCCCTGTCCTTGGTTCTACTCATCTGTCTCTCTAAATTTTTCCTGCACTCCTCATTTACTCCTTCGACTTTCCTCTCCACTTCTACACCTCCTTTGCTCCTTAGAATTTCCTTTCCACCTCCACTTCCATTTCCGTCGACTTCCTCGTCGAACCGTCGACTCCAATCCGTCGACCCTGACTGTACCGACAGTCTTACTTCAGTCTTTTCTCTCAGACTCTCGGGATCTCCTTCTAACTGAAGTTATCCCACCCGGAAAGCTTCCTTACTGAAGCTTTCTTTGTTCAAATCTTTTCCCTTCGATTCACGCCAAATTTACGAATGCGTATCTCGGAGTAGCCTTTAATCGTGCAATTACCTTGTAATCTGCCTCGGTCTACTAAATAATTCTGGTATGGAGTTAATTTAATATCCTCGAAACTTTGAGGTATGCCCACCCACTAGCTTAATTCTGATTGGGTGTGGTGGACTAACCATTCCCAAATTGTAAATCAGAGAAACTGTCAATATAAGTTGCCTATCATTTTATTACAAATGGCTCTTTTGATGTCCCACTAAAGGATTAGCACCCAGGTGTAATTTACCACGTCCTGTTCTGCACAAAGAACTTTTGGCGACTACGTTTGTTTCGCTTGCTTCTTGCTCGCGGCATATGTCCACAGATCAAACACAGGATTAGTGTCAGTTGAATAAACATCTGTAAACCTAGGTAGATCTTGAAACTCCCCACGCTTGAGAATAAAATCGGGATTTTATTCCACCATGCTTGCACCGATTGCAAATGGGCCTTACTACACGTAACAGCATAAGGAAAAATAATACTAATAAATCTACAGACACGAACACATGCACAACATACGATTATCTACTGTATAATCTACGCCATATCAGCGCTTCGGCTCATGAAATCAGCGCTTACGTTTTCCGTTCTTTTCACATATCTGATTTGCATCTGATACTGCTGTAAGAACAGCGACCAACGCATCAAGCGTCCATTTGACAATCTCGCCTGCGCGAGGTAGGCGAGGGGTTGGTGGTGGGTCTCCAATACGAACTTCCGCCCGTATAAGTAACGCTCGAACCGTGATATCCCGAACACGATTCCAAGGCATTCCCTCTCCGATACGGAGTAGTTCCTCTCGGCCTTAGACAGTTTCCGGCTGCCGTACGCGACGCGACAGTCTCCGGATAGCGGTTAGCGTAATCTACAACAGTTAAAATATACCGATTTCCTTGCGACGACGCGGGTTTTATCGGTCCGATCGGATCCATCGCGACGCGTCGAAATGGTTCGTCGATAATGGGTGTACTCCCCAAGGGGACGGATCAATGATCCGTTTTCGGTGCCATTCTCTGACACTTGTCACAGGACAGACAGAACCGCTTAACGTCTCCCTGGACCCCTGGCCAGTAGAATTCTTTGACAAAACGGTCACGCGTCTTGGCAATTCCCATGTGTCCTCCCATGAGACTCTCATGAGCGAGTTTCAACACTTCAACTCGCTTCTCCTTGGGCACGACCACTTGCTTGAAGAGTTCGTTCCCCTTCCTGGCGTGGCGATGCAAGATTCCTTTCTTGTATACGAACTTCACTACGCCATTCGGAATTTCTTTCTCCGTTCCCTCTGCAGCGTGTTTATGCGACTGCGATAGAGTGGCGTCTTCCTGCTAAAGTTTCCTCAACTCGGCCGGAAGTACGTTACTGACCGGTGTTGACGTAACTTGCAACTGCTTCGGTTTCGTCTGACGACTCTGGGGCCTGGTTTCTACCCCACTCACCGGCTTCGGTGTACAGGTCTCGAGGTTCGGTTGCAGAAACATGTAACGACATCCCAGTATGACGTCATGTGATAGCCCATCCACGCACGCAGCCTCAATTTCCCCTTTCACGTATGGTGAATCAAGGTTAATGATAGCTACTGGCAACGAGTCACGCGCGCTGTTCGCGTACTGAACCTCGATTACCTCCCCTGTGTAGTCCTCAGGCTTCACGTACTTCTTGTCGACAAGGGGTGGAACGCTACACCCCGTGTCGTACAAGAGATTGGCACCATCTCCGTTGACAGTTGCAGACGCGAGGTTCGCTGGGGTACAGCTGGCCTCCGTCTCGCACTTCTTTCGAGCAACGGCATTCACCTGGGTCTGCCGGCCCTTGGGACAGTCCCTTGCAAAATGCGCCGGGCGCTTGCAGTTGTAACACAACGGCGGCCCTCGCCGTCCTGCAAGACCCGTAGTTGAGGCCTGTCCAGGTCTATGGGTGGCATCCTTACCTGTAGATCCACCTCCGACCTTCCCGTCGCCCTGACGGTTACGGACAGTCGGTTCTCCCTCAACCACCCGACGCGACTCAGTGGGTCGGGGTCGGTCAGTATACCAGCAACTCCCACTCTTCGAGTGCGTCTGCTCGTATCTCTCCGCCATACTAGCGATCTCTTCGAGAGTCCTATGCTCTCTTTTCCGCTAGAAAGACTGTCAACTCGCGACGGTAAGTACTCAGGACATGCTCCTTGAGTATGACCTCGCGTAACCCGTCGTACGATCGTTCTACTTCCGCCATCTTCATCCACTTCTCAAATAACACTCGAACACGAGTGTGGAATTGAGAGTGAGTTTCCGTTACCTTCTTCGTCGAATCCCGAAAAAGTTTACGGTACGTTTCGGCGGTTAACCGATAATGGCAAAGAAGGGCCTTCTTCAGGGCGTTATAGTCGTCGGCCTCGTCTGCACATAAGTTATGGTAAACTTCGCGAGCGGCACCCTGCAAAAAGGCTGAGATATTAATCGCACAATGTTGCTCATGAATTTTATGAACGCACGCGAGTTTCTCAAATTGCACGAGAAAGTCGTTAATGGACTCTTCCTTGTCGTTGAAATGCGGCATACTTATCTTTCCATTCGTTGGTCGACAATCGGTCGCACGCTCACTCTAGAATTTGTACTGGAGTCGTCCCTATCGGCTGATCTCGCTTCTACCCTTAACTTTTCCATTTCGAGAGCGTGGGCTAGCCTGGCCAGTTCCAACTCTTTCTAGACCTCTCTGTCCGCTGCTATCTTGGCCAACTCCGTCTGCGACTCTCTATCCGCTGATATCCTGGCAAACTCCAGCTCTTTCTCTCTTTCAGCTGATTTTTCGGCCTTCCATTCTTTGATTCTCTCCTCAATGAATGTTGCCAGGCGATCTACCTCGTAACCTAGATCGTCCTTGCCCATGGCGCGATACTCTTTCACCATCTGCCTTTCCGTAGTCATTTTATGATTATACTAATACCCAGTGTCAACTCACAACAAATACTCAACTGTGGAGAAGGACTAACTTCGGTCGGGTAAGATATTTCGCTCGATATTTGCCTCACAATTACTGCAACAAATGTAATATGCCACACATGCAAATATCAAAATCTAACATACACAATTTCAAAATCATAAAATAAAAAAAAAAGGATAGAGAATCTCACAACTTCCCCTATTACTTCCTAATAATAACTTTAAGTCTAATTCAAATCACGGACAAAGCGCCCAGTGTTACGGTAGCTTTTTTAAAATTATTATACCCTAGAGTGTTATGGGGTTTAATTATATGAAAATGGGGTGGGGTGTTTCCAATATTTATTTAGGTATGGCACCCACCCAGGCTCGATTATGGTTCAGAAGTTAAGTAGGTGAATATGGTTCTGAGCCCCCAGTCAGCAATGCCGACAGTTAAATCCAAAAGTGCTAAAGGGTGAAATTAAACAGTTAAATACAAAAGTACAAATAAAACAATTTAATTAGTAATAAAATTTCAACATGCCAGCTTCCCAATCGCTCGACGCTTTTGTGCCTATTTCATTATCTGAATCAGTGCGAGAATTTCGCCCTGTCCTTGGTTCTACTCATCTGTCTCTCTAAATTTCTCCTGCACTCCTCCTTTACTCCTTCGACTTTCCTCTCCACTTCTACTCCTCCTTTGCTCCTTAGAATTTCCTTTCCACCTCCACTTCCCTTTCCGTCGACTTCCTCGTCGAACCGTCGACTCCAATCCGTCGACCCTGACTGTACCGACAGTCTTACTTCAGTCTTTTCTCTCAGACTCTCGGGATCTCCTTCTAACTGAAGTTATCCCACCCGGAAAGCTTCCTTACTGAAGCTTTCTTTG